>JAVXUL010108698.1:0-18540 GCA_035590515.1 Trichilia minutiflora
GTATCGATACGTTTGAGCTTTGGTGAGGATTTCTTGACACTTTCTCAATATTTTCTTCACCTGCAAAAACATATAAATTTCCAAAGACCAAGTGATTATGGTATATGCTCGTTTATCGAATAAATCAACTTAAAAACAACACGAAGCATAATTATAACTTACAACTTAGTTATTTTGGCATTATCAAAAACATAGGAATAATTAATTTAATCATAAAATTATCACAAGATTCAATCATCAAAAATACATAAAGACATCATCTTGTGCATAATCTAAACACAATAACATATATGGAAGCTTTTGAGTGATTTATTATTATGCCCATAATACTCAGGGATAGGTTTCGCATTCAATGACTCTATAACAAGAAAGAATTGAAATTTTGGTTTTGAAATTTATTTTGAATGGATATTATTTTATTTTTATGTTGTGTATCTCAAAAAGAGCTTTCTATTGATATATTTTAGGTTTCATAAAATTATCTGGATCATGAGATATAAAATTTTGAAATTGTGGTGCTAATGTGCAAAAAAATGAACAAGTATTGATACATAAAAGCAAGTATTGATATATAGGTAGCATGTATCAATTTGGAGAAAAAAGGTTAAATATCAATACTTTTGATAGCATGTATCGATACTGAAGCTAAGTATTGATACTTTTAGGTATGTATCCATACTTTGACATGTTTTAGATGGAATTTGATAAGAAATGTCTATATATAATCCCCAAATCCATTTTTCTTCCCTTTCTTCTGATTTTTCTCCTCCTCTACTCTCATTTTCTCCTCTTTTCAATTTCCTTCAATTTCTTTTCTTTTTCATCGATTAAACTGAAAGAGATATATACTCTAAAAGCCAATCATGATGTGATATGTGATTGGGACTTTAAAATCTCTTTAAAATCTTTTAATCGATCAAATAAGTATTTTTCTTTATATTATTGTTTATCATGACAATATGTATGTTTGATTTACATAACATGATAAAGTCTGTAGACTGTATGCAATATATATTATTATAATGAGTTCATATTTATGAGATTGTGTGTTGGTAGCATTATTCTTAAATATTCCTAATCGTGAGACTATAAAGTGGGACCTTTATAGTATTGGAAAGACTGATATATACTATGCTCGCTCTATATGATATAGAATAATTAATCTCATAGATTACTTGTATAGAAACACTAAAGGAAGTATATAGGCGCTCATTAGTTGAGTATGAATTCATTGAACAAGTTCACATGAATTGTCCAAATACTGATTACACTTAATAGTCAATTGGACATTCGTCGTATTAGTTGTATATGTAATCTTTAGACTTTACAATATTATAGTTACTTTATAAGTGAATTGTCATACTTTAATACTACTCAAGGCAAGCCTGTAATAAAGCAGATGATAGGTAGTCATTGAGTATAGTGAGATATTTATGGAGGTATGTGAATGTTCGAGAAAGGATTTATCAGTCTTAGTGTTTGAAATATAATGCTCTATGTAAATAATTCAAATTCGACTCATGAAATCTTAGGCCTAGGTAACATATTATGTATGATTAAGAAGTATGCTCTCAATGGTAATATACTATAGAGTCATAATCTGTTATTTATTATACATAGTATTGGATCTAACAAGTTTGATAATTATAGCATACCCCTAATTTGATCGGTGCGTTGTGTGACAAAATGATTGAATTATACGATAATTGATGATGGAAAGGTTCACTCTTGAAGCTTTGTACTTCATTGTAATCCAAGGGTTGTATTACATGTTTAGGTGTTAATATTGGTTTATAGACATATTTAATTAATCTCATGAAGATTAATTAAATAAAAAGATTTAGAGAGTTTAATTAGGGATATGAAAGGAATTCAAGAGTTTAATTTGGTCATATTATCTGCTATCGACTTTATAATGAACCTATAGAATCTTGCCATAAATTGACTTTAAAATTCTTTTATTAGATTATCTATCACTTTAATATATTAATTTAAGATAATTTGATTGATTAACCTAAACTTAATTATAGTATAAGTGATAAATATTAAGATTTCATCTTAGCAAATGAAATTTTAACAAATGGCATAATCTAAGCCTTATACTTATAAAACAAATAAAGTATGGATATGTATGAGATGTGTCTCCATCTTGATCACATATTTGGCACTATATTTTCTCTTATATTTTATTTAATCAAATATTAATTAAATAAAAATATATAAAAAGCAGCTTTATGGATAATTTTGGAGGATTTTTATGATGAAAATTGAAAGCAAAACCAAAATAAAGTTCTTTTTTCCCTTTGTCCGAATTTTTTATGCCGTGAGATGGTAATGAATTTTTGATCAATAAATATAGGACTTTTGATCTTTAAGAAATGATTTAACTATGTGTGGAATCAATTTTAAGAGTTGAAATTAATTTGCTAAATGTTAGAAATGCTAGTTTTGTTAGAAAACATAGCTTTTTGATTGAGTTTTGTTAAGGACAAATAGGAAGTTGAAGTGTCAAGGGCATTGCTCTTTAAGGGGATCCTAATTTGGGTCTCTAAGGCTTCAAATTATATGCATACAATTTCAATGGAGCTTGGCATATAGTATGTTTTCATTTGAATTTTATTATGTTCATTTTTACTCAATGCCTAAATCCTTAGTATGCAAACTTAAATTTGATGTTTTTAGGGTACTAAGCATGCTAAAAACTAAGAGTTAGTACATTTAAGGATAATTGTTAAATTATCAATTTTGATAAAAAAATATTAAGAAGAAAAATAGGTTTTGTTCTCTTATATGGTCGAATCCCAAGTGCCTTGAAAAGGTGTCCATTTTTTATGATTTTTGATCAATTAAAAGTGGATTCATACCTCTTTTGATGATTTTTCACATGTAAGATGTTTAGGGTTTATGTTGAAAAATCATAATTCATTCAAGTGTTATGATTAACTTTTAGTAAGGCCAATGAGGTATATGTAGATATATCTTGGTACTTGAATGTCAAGTTATGAATAATTATGATTTTATTTTAAATAGATATACATATATCATCCTATTTGTATACCCTTAGTTGTTTGAATTGTTCATAAAATAATTGTGCCTTTGAATAAGTGTACTATATATTAATGTAAGTAGTTATGAATGTCATAAACATACTTTATAAGTGTCATAAACATGTATATTCTAAATGAAACCTCATTTTAATAATAAATCCCTTTGTTATTAATATTAAGTGATAATATTGAATATTAGGAATATTTGACATAGCCTTTCCAACATTTATGTGTTAATTGAATCTGACAATGTGATGTGATTTATTGTGTCACACAAGGCCCATTTCTTTCTCATCATGAATTAATGCATTTATATGAGATGTTTGAATTGAATGTAGTCATATAGCTTTGTTGTGTCACACAAGGGCTATATAATGCAACTTTGTTCATAAGAAATGTTAGGTTGACTTAACTAGAATTTATAATTTGTTGTATTATACAAGGTCATAAAATTCTAGAGGCTGAATAATATTGGAAGTTGTAAGAGTTACAATTAGTAAAAGTTTACTTACCTGATTAAGGAATGCATGGGTTGTTATGTCACACAAGCTTATATTATTCAAGTTAATTAGGATTCTAATACCCACCAGAAAATAATGAGATTCATTTTTTGATTTGCATATTAAAGGGCATTTCGAATAAAATAATCGGAGCAATTTAAGATTTAATTAATTTTATTTCTTAAATTTTAATACTCATTATGATTAAATCTACATTATTTATTTAGGCATATTTAATATAGTTTAAAGTTGTCTGCTTTGTATAATCTACTCCGTATAATGTTAGTTTCTGAAAAATTGAATAATCTTGAATGTTTCTCTAAGTTGTTCCATCTAATTAAAATTATTTTAATGTATTTACTTTACCTATGTTCTTGATACTTCGATTCGTAAAGCCACATTAAATGGAGTATTGGAGAAGGAAAGCAAGAGATGAGCCTCGTGTAGAACTTATCCTTAAGTCTTACATACTTACCTTTAGTGATTTCATCGCCAACTTTTATATGAATAATATTGATGTGTCCTTAGTAGAGTTACATAATATATTCATAATAGTTGAGGGTCAAATCTTATTAGATAAGAAAACTAATAAGACTGTTATAATGGTTGGTGATTCTTCTAGTTTTCGAAAGAAAAGGTTAATAAGTTTAACAAGAAGAAGAAATCACAGAAACTTAAAGGTGGGGTACAGAAAGAATAAAGAAAATAAATCATAGATAAAGCTTAAAGGTTCTTGTTTCCATTGATAAATAGATAGGTATTGAAAAATAAATTACGAGTAGTTTCTTGCAATAAATAGCTAAAGAGAAGCAAGTTGTTGTACAGGCTCTTTGGGTATGTTAGTGATTCAAATTATTTTGTCAGAAAAGAATAGTTCTTTAAAGGTATTAGATACCAGATATACATCTTATGTTTATGATGATATGCTTCTAACAAATATTAGACATTTGTAGAAGGATGCTACATTAGTTATAGGCACTGTACATGTGATATATGTCTAATGAACATACCAATAAGTGAAAAAGAGATAATTTAAATACGACTTATTTATGACATTGTCGATTAGGTCATATTAGTAAGAAAAGATTACATAGGGTAATTTAAGGGTATAACTTAGATATAAATGATTATGAATCATTTGAAACTTGTGAATCTTGTATCATGGGTAAATTGACTGAATTATCATTTATTAAAAATGATGATAAGCATCAAATGTTTTATCTATGGTTCACACAGATATATGTAAATCAATGCCGACACATACTTGAAATGGTTGTTCTTATTTCATTATATTCACTAATATTTTTTTGAGGTTTGGATATATGTTCTTGTTGAAACACAAATTTGAAACTTTTAAAAATCATAGAATATGAGAGTAAAATAGAAAATCAATTCAATAAAAGTATTAAAGCCTTCTGATTAGATCGTGAAAGTGAATACTTAAGTCATGAGTTTTAATATTATCTCAAGGCTCAGGGAATTGTATCCTAATGAATTCCTCCAACTATATCACAGCTGATTGGTGTATCTACAAAGAAGAAATCATTCTTTATGAGATATAGCATATTTTATGATGATCAATACCTATATTTCAATATATCTTTAGGGATATACTCTTGAAATTGCTAACCATAATTCCTCAAATCAATGTATTAAGTTCTATATGAGATATAGAAGGGAAGAGGCCTAACTTTAAGTATGTTAAAGTTTAAGGTTGTCTAGTAAAAAGACTTAATCCCGATAAGTTTGAAGTTAAAAATGTTGGATGTGCTTTGTGGTATCCAAAAGATTCCATTGGATAATAGTTCTATTATGCTAAAGAACAAATTATATTTATTTTTAAGCAAGCTATTTTTATAGAAAAAAAGTTTCTCGAAGATAGATAAAATAGCAATAAAATAAAACTTGAAGAAATTTAAAAAAAATTTCAACCACAAACTGACACTCAAACTTCAAAAAAACTTGTTCAAAATCTGTAAACACTAAGATTTATAGGTTAGTTAGAATATCAAAACCACCTGATGGATATGTTGGATATCATGGAAAAGGTGGATTTGAGATTTTTCTCACTGTTGATAAAGGTCTTATAACATATAATGAGCTAATAATTTGTATCAACTCAGAGAAGTTGCTTAAAGACCATAAAATTCGAAATGGACTTTATGTACTATAACCGAATAAAGACTTTGGTAAATCACCTAAAAGTATTATACCTATTAGGTGCAAATGGATCTTTAAAAGAAAAATAGGTGTTACTGAAGAAATGGAGACCTATAAAGCAAGATTGGTAGTAAAAGGTTTTATCAAAGGTAAGGAGTTGACTTTAATGAAACATTTTATCGATAGCAATGCTTAAATCATTTGGATTTTACTTGTCATAATTACATACCTTAATTATGAGATATGGTAAATGGATATTGAAACTGTCTTCCTTAATAGTTATTTGAAAGAAGATATACATGACACAACCTAAGGGTTTTGTCCGCTAAAAATACCAATACAATATGCAAGCCACAAAAGTCTATTTATAGACTTAAGCAAGATTCTCAATTATGAAATTGTTGGTGCAAAAAATATCAAGGGATGTTCTTAGCACCAACGTGGAGCAATTCAGCGAGTAGGGCGGCTGTGACATGGATGAGCTTCACCTAACGTTCCCTATAAAACAATAACACTCTTGGAGTGACACCGGGGATGTTTTTTAGCTATGAAACTCTGATGCCTAAGTCAGTGAAGGTGAAAAAAAAGAAATAAAAGCTTAACAAATGAAAGAGATTGAGTTGAGAGATAATGACTAGAATCCTCCTTTGTGTTGTAATTCATCCTCCTTTTATAGGGTTCTTGGGAGATTGATGGATGTGATTTGGCATAGAAGAATGGGAATGATAGGATGGCCTACTCTTGGATAGTGTGCTATTCATATTCATTTAAGGGTTGTGCTATCAAACTAGAGGGTTGCAGGTCTTACCACCATCACAACATCCGAAATTCGGTGGGCGATGGGACAGATGGCCTTCATAATAGGGCGGTGCTTTAGGCTACAGGACCTTCTGTGCCTTTTTAATCATTCCCATTTTTATACTAATATCAAGAACCTTTTGAACTGGGGATGAGAAGTCCTCAAGATCGAACATCTTCTGGATCAAGGGCAATGAGTCCTCAGGATTGAGAGTGAGGAGTCCTTGGGGTGGACGTCTTTTGGGTTGGGAGCGAGGAGTCCTCGGGGTTAAATGTCTTCTGGGTTGAAAGCGAGGAGTCCTTAGGATTGGTGGGAAAGAGTCCTTGGGATTGACTATTCTCTGTTTCAGGTGCGAGGAGTCCTCAGGATTGAGAAGTCCTTAGGGTTAAGTGTTTTCTAGAGGTAAGCTTGTCACACATTGCTTGGAGGTCCTCTACGTGTCATCCTTACTTTTTACCCAAGCAGAAACATATATTTTGGTGAGATAATCAAAGAGTTTGATATCATCAAAAGTATTTTAATGATCTATGTATTTACAGAAAGGTTAGTGGAAGCAAAGTAATATTCCTAGTTTTGTATGTAGATAACATACTGATTATTGGGAATGTTACAATTAGTAAAGATTTGGTTATCATCTATTTTCTCTATAAACGGCTTGAGAGAGACATTCTACATATGGGACATAAAGATCTATAATTATAAATCTATAAAGCTGTTAGGATTATCCTAGTCTACATATATAAACAAAGTGCTAATGAGATTCAGCATAAAAAACTTCAAGACAAGATACATATCGATGTGTCATGGAATTACTCTCTTTACAAGAATATCTCTTAAAATACAATTAGAGAGAAAATACATAAGTTCGATACTATATGCTTTGGTAATGGGTTATATCATATATACTATACTATATATGGAGCCTAATGTGATTTATGCTCTGAGTATTATAAGTAAGATTTAGATTGATCCAGATGAGAGTCACTGTAAAGTGGTGAAAATAATTCTGAATTACTTGAGAAGGATTGAAGAATTGTTTCTCATATATAGAGGATATAACTTAGTACTTGAGGATGACTAACTTAAGTTTTTAGTCGGATAAAGATGATAGCAAATCAATTTCATAATATACATTCACCTAAAAATAGTAGAGCAGTAAGTTGAACAAGTTCCAAACAGGAAGTTACTGTTGTTACTGCAGATTCCACTATAGAAACAAAATATGTAGCAGCTTCAGATGTTGTTAAAAAGGGGTTTTAAATAGAAAAGTTCATTATTAAACTGAGTAAAGTTCCTACCATTGTTAATCCAATTCTACTATATTGAGATAACAATGGATTAAAGCACTACTAAGGATCTAAGGTCTCATAAGAAATCCAAATACATCTTATAGAGATATTTGCATAAAATAAATGCCCTCAGAATAAACTATTGTCAATCTATTCGCTAAAGCCTCATCTCATAACATGTACGAATACTATTTTAAAAAAATGGGTTTTTGTTATGAAGGTAATTGGCTTTGAGTGTAAGTGGAAGATTAAAAGAGATATATACCTTAAAAGCTAATCACGATGTGATCTATGATTGGGACTTTAAAATCTCTTGAAAGTCTTTTGATCAACACATTAATTATTTCTTTTTATATTATCGTTTATCATAACATTATGTATGTTTCATTTATATGTCATAATAAAGCCTATAGACTGTATGCAATACACATTATTATGATGATTTCATGTCACTCCCCGACCCTAGTCGGCCACGTGACAACCACCGCAAATCCCAGAAATATATTCTATCAATTAGAATGCAATCCTAGGATATGCAAGGCTTTAGTAACTATTTTCGAAATCCATTTTCAAATATAACAAGTTTAGGAGATTTTCAAATACAGTTAAATCATATATATAATTTCAACACTTGCATTCCCACGCAATATATCACATTACAAACATCTTTCAAAATGTTATTACAATAGATCCTTAGCCAAGCCAAAATACAAAACAAATTAAGACAATAAAATATTTATTTTGTTTAATGGACTACAATACATAAACCTAAGTCGAATACTTGAAAATTGAGTCTAAATCTCGTTTCAGCTATGTTATGCTGCACCCGACTACACTAACCTTAAATGGGAGAGTGAAGGATAAGTATTTGGGAAAATACTCAGTGAATAGATAAAAAAAATATAATAGCATATAAAATCTATACACTAATTATGGAAATCTCTCATAATCATAAAATCCATTATAGTGAAATGTGGCATAATACTTATGACTGTAAAAGTTCATAAAAATCAAATATACATATAACATCTTGGTCTATAAGATCCCATCCACTCCCTCTGAGTTGCATGACTAATCTGCAACCCTGTATGGGATGTATGCCCATATAAATATATGGCTAGCATGCTATAGCCTGGACATATTAGATTTCACCCATCCAATCTTAGACTGTATGGAAAATCCACATTCTTGAGTCTATTGGATTCTACCCGCTTCACCATAAGTTGTATGGCCAATCCTCACCCTAGGACTATTGGATTCCAACCACTCTTCTTTAAGTTATATGGCCAATCCTTACCCATATGAAATTACTAACATGGCACACGAAGTTATAAAATCAATAGTTGTGGCTCTCAAGGCCAAAACATATCTTATGGTTCACAAGGCCAAAACATAAAACAACACTATGGCACACCAGGCCAAAACATAATTCATGGTACCCTGGCCATTATACATATATACTCAACTATGCCACATTCACATAACATCATTCAAAAGCATCATTTGTAATTGGCCTCTGGCTTCACATTCATAGCAACAAAGTAATCATAGCATTCCTATGCTACGCAAGTAAGGGGCCAACCCGGCCACCACACAACATAATTCCAACGCCTCTTTATTTTAGTTCTGTATACATTCGTATATACCCATGTGCTATCATCTTAGAGTGTATAAAACATATAATTATTAATAAATAGCACATAAAGAGGCAAAGGAAAAGAGGTGTATCCACTCACCGTTTTATGATAGAAAATCACCCGCTAGATGTCCTCCTCGCGATGGGGACTATCTAGTCTCAACTATCGCACCTAGATACACATATAAATACAGATTCAACGATCTGTCATTATATATATGCACGATACAATGCAAGATTATTCTCTCTCTCTCTCTCTCTCTCTCTCTCTCTCTCTCTCTCTCTCTTCACTGTCACTTACTATCATACACACTCTCACCCTACTTTCATGCCATTCTCAGTAATTTCAACACCAATTAAAGCACAAATCCTCTAATTTATTGATCTAATCGATGAATGAGGAAACCCTCAATTTTTAAGATTATGTGAATAGTATTTCAACTACCTATTTTTCAATCTATACAAAATGATGCTAAAAATAGAGAGATGAGGTGGGAATAAGCTTACCCAAGCTTGTTGGTGAGCTTTGAATCCCTTTTTGGATATTTCTCTTTCTTTATCTACTATTCACCCATGACTCCTCTCTGGCGATTCCTCTCGAATCATTGGTCAGAGCTCCGATTAGAGGAGGTTCCTAAATTCTGGTGTTGATTATGAGGTCATTGCAAGTGAAATGGTGAAACTTGATAGAGATTTGGGTGAGAATCAAATTTGATAGAGAGAGAAAAAGAAGGTTACAGATGGGAGAGGGAAAAAAATAGGAAAGACGACCCCTAAGTTCTCATATATAGGGGCTCTGAAATGATCAAAATACCCCTCTAAAATATGTCCAGACGAGCGACACATCATCATGTATCGATACATGCCCTCCATGTATCGATACTTTCTCACTAAAAAGGGTCGTTCACATTTCAGTCCGTCTATGTATCGATACATCAGTATCTATGTATCGATGCTTCAGTCCCTATGTATTGATACTTGCTTCACTGAAGCCCCAAATATCGATACTTCCAGTTGAACATAGGTTTGAGGTTCAAAAGTGCCCCGAGTATCGATACTTCTTCCACAAAGTATCGATATTTTTACAATTTACCATAACTATAGGGTATTGATACTTATCTCCCCAAAGTATTGATACATTGAGTCTCACTGTTTAATACTATTTATAAGGTATCGATACTTCACTCAAGTATCAATACTTCCCGCTTTGCACTAATGTATCGATACTTTCCCCCTCAAAGTATCAATACTTCTCGCTTTCAGTGCCAAGTATCGATACTTCAGTATAGTAAGTATCGATATTTCTCACCTCCAGAGCCAAGTATCAATACTTCAACACTCCATATATTGATACTTCCTTTGTTTTCTCTATTTTAGGATAATAACTTCAAATGGCAATAACTTTTGACTGAAATATTCTCATAGAACCCATAATATATCAACAAAAAACTCTCTTCGAGCTCTACAAAAACTAAAACTTTTTCTTAATTGGAGATTATTTTAAGATCAAAATTCTTGTTCTTTCTCATAAACTCAAATTATATACTACACATCTTCTCAAAAAAATAAATTCAAGTTATCTTACCCTTTAATGCATGATCTAAACACGACATCATACAAGGAATCTCATGAGAGATTTACTATAATGACCATAAACTAAGGGATGGGTTTCATATTTTATATTTATGAGATTGTGTGTTATCGCATCATTCTTAGATATTCCTAGTTACGGGGCTATAAAGTTGAGCCTTTATAGTATCAAAAAGACTAGTATACATTATCCTCATTCTATGCAATAATGGGTCATCAATCTTATAGATTACTCATATTGAGACACTAAAGAAAGTGTATAGGTGCTCATTGATTTAAGTATGACTTCCAGAACAAACTCACACAAATTATCAAAATACTAATTACACTTAATCATTAATTGGACATTTATCGTATCAGTTGTGTAAGTGATCCTTAGACTTTATAGCATCGTGGTTACCTTATGTGCGAATTACCATACCTTGATACTACTCAGGGCAAGCCTATAGTAAGGCTTATGATAGGTAGTCATTGGGTATAATGAGACATTTATGGAGACATATGAATGTTTGAAAAAGACTCCGTCAGCCTTAGTGTTTGAGGTAGAATGCTTTATGTAAATAATTCAGATTCAACTCATGAAATTCTAAGCTTGGGTAACATATTATGTATGATTGAGAAGTGTGTTCTCAATGGTAACATACGATAGAATCATAATCTATTATTTATTATACATAGTATTAAATATAAAAGAGTTTGATGATTATAATATACCCTGATCTGATCGGAGTATTGTGTAATAGAAGAATTGAATTACATGATAACTGATGATCAAAAGATTCATTATTAAAGCTTTCTTCTTCATTATAATCCAAGGGCCGTATTGTATGGTTAAGTGTCAATATTGGTCCGTAGACATATTTAATTAATCTTGTATAGATTAATTAAATAAAAAAATTAGAGAGTTTAATTCGAGATATGAAAGGAATTAAAAAGTTTAATTTGGTCATATTGTCTACTGTCGATTTTATAGTAAACTTATAAAGTCTTGTCATAAATTGACTCTAAAATTCTCTTATTAGATTATGTATGACTTTAATATATTAAGTTAAGGTAATTTAATTGCTTAACCTAAGCTTAATTATGGTATAAGTGATATATATTAAGATTTTATCCTAGTAAATGAAATTTTGATAAGTGGTGTAATCTAAGCTTTATAATTATATAACAAATGGAGGGTTAATATACATGAGCTGTGTCTCCATCTTGACCACATATTTGGCACCATATTTTATCTTATATTTTATTTAATTAATGTTAATTAAATAAAAAAATATAAAAGAAGGCTTTATGGATAATTTTTAAGAATTTTTTAATGATGAAAAATGGAAAAAAAATGAGTTCTTTTTTCCCCTTTGTCCGAATTTTTCATGCCATGAGATGGTAATGAATTTTTTATCATTTTGATCAATAAATATAGGGTTTTTGATCCTTGAGAAGTGATCTAGCCATATTTGAAATCAATTTCAAGAGTTGAAATTGATTTGTTAAGTGTTGGAAACCCTAGTTTTATTAGAAAACATAGCTTAATCAAAAGGTATTTTGATTGAGTCTTGTTAAGGCCAAAGAGAGAGTTGAATTATCAAGGGTATCACTCTTTAAAGGGGATCCTAATTTGGATCTCTAAGGCTTCAAATTGTGTGAACACAATTTCAAGAGAGCTTTGTATATAGTATGTTTTCATTTGAAATTTTTTATATCCATTTTTGCTCAATACCTAAATCCTTAGTATGAAAACTTATATATGATGTTTTTAGGGCACTAAGCAAGCTAGAAACTAATATAAACCACCGTTTCTTGCACTAAATCAAACCTACTTCACTCTATCATCATTATTCAAACTTTATTTTGTCATTTGGTAAAAATTTAAACAAAGAGAATAATTAGAATTGTTAGGTCACTGTTTACCAAATTAGGAGCTTTTCCAAATTACAGCAATTGGAGCTTCTTGTGGTTAAATTCAACCCTTTGATAAGTTTCTAAACTTAATCTAAGCTTTAGTTACATGAATTAAAAATTTTGATTTATAGTATTACTATTCATCCAATTTTAAATTAGCCCTTAATTATTGTCATTCGACTTTAATTACATTATTTAGGATATAAAATATGCATATATTTAATTAGTTTGTAGAAATTACAAAATTTGGAAATTTGGGTATATGAATAGTGAGTGAAGTCATCGTACGTATAAGATTTTATGGTACATTGATAATTCTAGACATTTATGATGAGTTGGAATAGAATTTAATATATTTGTGCTAGAATGCATGCAATGAATATACGTTTATAAGGAATTGGATTGATTTCAACGAAATCTGATAGTATAGTGAATTAAAATACCGAATTGGGAATTCACATGCATCTTTCATGCAGAGCAAATGTTTATTTTAGAAAAAGGGTGTTAAACCTTATGTATGTATATTTATAGATACGGACAACTTGGTTTGAGGATTCTCATCGCAAAGAGATGGTCGGGAGAGTGATTCCCCACCTCATATTTATGAGTGAGAATTATTATACTTTTTATTGGTTTTGTTAAACTGTTACAAAAACTTATATATTTACGCACTAGGATGGTAGAATTATTTTGTATAATTTGAGATATCTTGAGAGATAATGAATTTGTTGTTAAGATTGAGATCATGAAAAGGTCTCACTTCTTTGTGAAAGATATTTGTGATGATTTTATTGTGTTTTATGACATGTTTTATATGTTTATGTGATTGAGGCTGAAAGCTAACTTGAATTGATTTCATTGATCATATTTGTCTTATTTTGATATGGATTTTGATGATGAGATATATATAGATACATATGTGTTATGACTTTAGAAATATGAATATAGCCGAAGAACCAATGTTTTATTTTGTTATTGATATAACCTTTAGCTCTAGTTTTCATAAATTTGGCCTTGAGTGCCATGATTTGTTGGTTTTTGGCTCTTTAAGCCATTACTATTGCTTTGGGCTGTATAGATTAGTACTTGAAATAATACTCAACGAGATGAGGATTGTCATATGAAAGAAAATCTAATAAACCAACGAGTATTCGATATCATGATATATAGTATTTCTTAGCTTTACGAGATGATGATTTTTGTATAGATGAAAATCTAGTAAATTATAGAGTCTACTAGTTGAGAATTATTCCATGGAGGAAAATCAAATAAACCGAAGAGTAGTTTACACATTCATTCTAAGATTTTGATATTTGATAACATATGATATTGATTTTATGCCACATGTGATTGAATAAGAAGAGTTTTAAGCAAGATTTTTAATATGTTATTTTCTTATCTACTCACTCAATATTTTAAAAAACTCACCCCTTTTTTTTTCCATGTTTTAAGATAGTTAACAACAAGTGGCAGACATATAGTTAACAACAAGTGGCAGACATATTTGATTTTAATAGAGATTTTGTCATCAACATCAGGTACTTGACTCATTTTGTGTATATGTGTGATGCACTGAAATAAAATTGAACTAAATTATTTTAAACAATTTATATGTATTTTTAATTTGCTCAATCGAGTATATATTCGATATGATTGTATTTTAAGTTATATTTGGATATTCATTCCAAAATCGATGAATTCTGTTAACTTATATCTGATTTATGATTTTGCTCATTGATCATAGAATGAATGATAATATTGGATTGTATTTAATGATTTAAAAATAAGGATATTCATTGTATTTATAGAAATGTGGAATTTCTATGTTGGATCAATTTTGAAACAAGATTTTAAAAAGCCTTACGTATTCTTGAGATATATGCTAATTAATAGGATATATTTCTTGACTTTACGGTGATTGTCACATGGTTTGATTCCTAATACAGGGGCATGACAATCAAAACTTAGGAATAAAATTTAAATTTATAATGTGTTGACATTCTTTGCTTATATTCAATATCATGATATATGGTTTGATTAAATTTAAATTTTGAAGTTTTAAACATAGGGACTTGAACAAAAATTTCTAAATTCATTATAAATAGAAGCTAAATATCAATATAAGTAGAGGATATCAGCACATTAGGGGAAAGTTTCAATACCATGAGAGAACTAGATCAATACTTCATAAAGAAGTATTAGTACTTTGGGTTATAATGTCAATATGTTGAGAAAAAAGTATCAACACTTGGAAAGGAAGTGTCGATACAAAGAATGAAAGTATCAATACCTTGTAGAGGAAAACATGCACCAACCTAGCTATGATACAAAGAGCAAAATATATAACCTATGAAATGACCATTTTGCTCACTTTAAAACTTTTCTTCTTCAATCCTTCAAGGTTAAAATAGTAAATATACAAGACACTATAAAAAGAGTTCAATGGAAATAATTTGTCATTTTTCCCCTCATCTTCTTCTCTCTATTCATTCTCAACATTCTTCTATCTTTCTTTCTCTAAAACTTTTAACAAAATCTTTTTCAGTTTTAACAAGTTACCGATTATTCTCTAGATTCCCACTCCAAATCACGCATAAACAACATCCTCTACTCATTTCCAACCTATATTTCCTGATTAAAGCAAATTCTAAGTTCAAAGAGAAAGTTAGGGTTTATGATAGCTGGGTTTTCTTACAATCAATGAATACCTAAGATTTATAGGTTTTTAATCAGACTTTTGATAAGTATTCTAACTTATTTTTCTCCTAGATGAAAGATTTAATGAAATTTAAAAATTAGGTTTACTATACATAAAGGAACCAGATATATTAAGAGTTGATTTGAGAGATTGAATTTAGGAAATGGGTAATGTGCCTCAATAGGTTAGGTGTTAGCCAGGGAAAGATTGTAAAATGGGTATAATTATTTCATACTTAGATTTCATAAATTTCATTTGAGATATAGTAGTGATTATATTGAGCATATGTGTAAATAGACATTGATATTCTACAAAAAGGACTTCCAAAAAGTGAGGAATAATAAGGGAGTGCACACCCTCTCTACACATGAGTGGATTTACTTGTTTTCTTTCAAATCTTTTAAAAATATTTCTAAATTTAATATTTTAAAAATTTAGAACATTAGATAATTGTTTGATATTTTATGTTTTACAAATAAATAAATAATTGGCATACTTTGTGACACCTATGATTTTATAAGATTATATATATATATATGATGAATTATTTTATGATATTGATGTCGAGGAGACCAAAACATAGCTACAAAGTATTAGTAGCCTAAGGACAAACTGAAGCAATGGTCATCCTAGATGAGTGGTACACTGATGAGGTAAGAATAAGGGAGATGATGATCATATTTGTGATGGAGGAGTTCACTAGGTGAAATGTCGAGGACAAACACATAAAGTGTCCCATGCTACTCAAGGCTAATATCATTGATGGGCTTTCTTTATTTGAAGAAAACACGTATATTATTTTATCATATACATATGTAAAATGTTGTATATAATTTGATCATTGGTTTGTATATAAAGATGAAAATCATTGATGGCCTTAGTTTACTCTTGTTCAGAGTAATTGTTGAAAAAAGATGGCCAGGCCCAATGAGTTTTGTGATTACAACAAGCTATAGTTTTAGATTAAGAAAATGTTTTCAAATCCATTTGTTAAGGTGTTTTCATATTTGTTTTCTAAACTTATACCCACTCATAGAGTGCATATTAGTATACTTACCCCATCTTCCTTTACTTTCAGGTGATTCTGAGACTAGTTAAATAAATTACGTGATAGTGATTGTTTCAGAATTTGAGTGCTCATATATAATTATTGTACTCAATTCACATTTTAGGCATTTGAGTTCAATAGAGATTGTGTAAATATTTTTATACCTCTTTGTTTTTGAGAATTGTAAAAGAATTTTATGAAACTATATGTTTTGATTAATTTTGTAAGTAGAATATGTATTTTTCTTATGAGATATGATTTGATACATCTCATTGAGACAAATTATTATTATGATGATGAGTTAATTTGAATGAGATTGATATTAACTTGAGAATGGAATTTTTGGGATGATAGGATGATTGATATTTTGTAAAGCATGACTTGTAAAGAAACTAAGAGTTGTTAGTTGTTTTTCATGATTTTGAAATATGATTTTATAAGTGGTTTGATGTTGAGAGATGAATACTGATTTCCATTTGATTTTGCATGATTTTGAAATAAGATTAAGTTTGTAAATTAAGTATCATAGATGTCTTATAGGTTCATGATATGCATTTTGAAATTAAAAATGCATATTAAAAGCTTATGACTGTTGTAATTTTTAGAACCTCATAAGCGAGAGCATGACATACTTTTTTTAAAATTTTTCTGTTGCATCAATTAATTATTTAGTCAATGTTAACGTTAATTTTTTGAGGAAAAATTGTAATTTAATAAAATAAAAATATAAAATTGAGTCTTCAATGTAATACTGTACTGAAACTATTTTGCTAGCCTATTGGAAAGGTTTACCTTTTGAATTATTATTGAGATTTTGTGTTTGTGAGACCCGTGTTTAGACCCTCAGGGTATAATTGTTATTTTTTACTATTTTTGTTCATGAATTTTCATTCATGTTATATCCTATGCGCATGTGAGTGAAATTCTATGTTCATTTGGGAAGTTGAATTGGTTATAATGAAGTTTCGAGAATGAAAATTAGAAAGTGTGCTATTCGTTTGGACGAATACAGAATTCGTTCGACCGAATCGGGCAATTCGTTCGAACTAAGTCCCAGAACATTCGAACGAATCAAGGAGGAACTCTTTGGAAATCGTGTAGCCAAATTCATTCGATTAAATAGTAGTTTGTTCGATCAAATTGATCATTTCGTTCGAACGAATGATCGACCGTTCGAACGAATGAGTGGGGAGCTCTCTGACTTAGGAAGTACCAGATTCGTTCGATCGAAAGGTAAGTGCGTTCGATCGAATTATAGTTCATTCGAACAAATCCTGATTCGTTTGATCGAAAGGTAAGTTCGTTCAACCAAATTATAGTTCATTCGAACGAATCCCGTGATTCGTTCGATCGAAGGCATTGTTCGTTCGAACGAATGCTAGTTCGTTCGATCAAACAGGCGCAAAATAACGATTTTACCCACTTCTAGAATATTCTCCTTTATATTTTTTAATGGCAAAATGGTAATTTTACCCTTAAGTTTATAAAAAGGGGGTTGAGGGGCTGGATTGCACGGTTCTGTTTTTTTCTTCCTCTTTCTCCTTTATCTCATGTTCTCTCTATTTTTCTCTCTAAGTTCAGCCACATTTGGCTCAAACTTCGATTTCTCTCTATTGACGAGTTGCTTTCTATGCGTCTAATTACCTGAGAGCGTCGATTGGTTGATTTGGTTGCAGAAATCAAAAAGAGGAGCTAGGGTTCTGGAGAAAACATTTGGGGGTTTTTGGTTTTGAGACAAAATCAGAGTAAACTGACCACACCACGAGGTTCGTAGCTACGTTTCTAACTCATCTGCATATTCGTTTCGTTGTTTTATGCATTTTGATTCGTAATTATTTTCGTATGCATTTTCATAGATTTACGACGTTTCGATA
>JAVXUL010108709.1:0-18538 GCA_035590515.1 Trichilia minutiflora
AGGATCAATTATGATGATGTAAACTCTCTTTAAATGTATGATAATTATGTATATTTATAGACGTGTGTTCATACCTTGTGCATATGCTAATTGTTTAAATTAGGTTAATTCTTTTATATAATAACTTCATGTATGTTTTGAGCTACTCATTAAGTCATTCCTAAGACTTACTTCCCCTACCACACCTCAATTTTGCAGATATTTTAGCTGTTTATGGAAGACAGACAAATAGAGCGGGATATTGGGGTGCAGTCACTAGGGTTGGGTCTAGTCATGTATAGTCAGTCTGTAAACAGGCAATGTAACCGTCTTATGTATTTTCGAGAATTAGTAATTATGGAAACATATTGATATATGTTTATAGTTATGTGTGTATGTTTATGAACATTAAGTCTTATTTCTAAGTTTAAATGGCCTGAGTCCATTATTGTGCATTACATTATTAGTTGGGTAGTTATATCCTAAATGCATTTTTATAATCCATGTAAAATGGATAATCAAAGACATTCATTTCAGTAAGAGGCTTAGGAGATAAGGCCAGCCTTATTTTCTACCAGTCATAGTCCGGGGATTTCAGGCTATGACATCCACCTTATGAAACTCTCAATTCCTATCTAAATTAAGAATTAGGAGTTCAATTTAATTGCTACTCTTTTAATTAATCTTTATAAATATTAAAGGTCTTCTGACATATTAATGATCTAAGTTATATTAATCATTTTTCAATCCATGGTAACCTCTTTCAAGTACCTCATCTTAAGTTTGTAAACAACTAATTCGTGATCAAGAAATTAGAGGCATTAAGGATAGAATAGTATAAATAAACTGATGAAAAGTTGAATAAATAATTAGACAATAAAATCATCCATAAACCTAGATAAATGAATCCTCTAAATTATAAGTTCAAAATACCATAAAATCTCGAATAAACACATTACAAATCATTATTTTCATGGTTTATAAATGAAAGAAAAAACAAATAAGAATAAGTAAGAAAAAATCCATGACAAATCCTCCTTCCATCTTCATGATCTATCACTTTTCCATTTGATTTTCATGGAATCTTTAAGGTTTCTCTCATTTTTATACAGTTATCATCCCCTATTCATCTCTAAGAAGAGTTTCTTTATATACTGAGCATTTGGGCATCTAAGAACACTTTTCTATTGTTTGACACTTTAGTAGGTGCAAACTTTTCCCATTACAGTAAGGTTCACTGACTCCCATCCAAAAGAAAGAAAATTTTCTCACTGTAGTAAGATTCACTTCTTAGTACTTCATCAAAATTATATCCTAGGAAGTCTTCTTTTCAATGCAACTTGAATCACCTTAATCTGATATTTATAACTCAAGATATGGTTATCTTACTCAATAGAGTTCATATTTAAAGCGAGATTGATTTTTCATTTTTCGCACTTGATTTTGAAGATCTACACAATCTCTCAATCAAGCTTGACATTTTAATTTTCGTGCTTTACTGAATTGTGCTTCTGTTCTTGAATTCTAGCTTTACCCCAACCGTCCCTCTTCTTCTTCCTCTTCCTCATTCTTTTCCTACTCGGCCATGAGCCTCTATAGGTAACACCAATAGCCTTAATGAATCCTGGTCTAAAAAAGCCCTTTGATCTTTATTCGAGAGATTCTAATCTCAAGAAGACATAATTTAACTGCTAAAATATGAAAGAGCAGGTCAAATGAACGACAATTTATCCTACGCTATCTACAGGAAGAAGATGTATTAAATCATCCAAATACTCAAAGAGACAACACCTTTAATTGAAGTATCCTTGACATACTACGTATGTAAGGTACTACGCTCTACTTATAGTCACCCGCTCTAATACTACTTTGTTACACTCCAAAAATCAGGATCGTGATGGTATAGAGACAGGAATATCCTACTCTCATAAATCTCAATTAAAATTGATTATGTAACCCTATAAAATAGATAATGTGTACGAAATCCAAACTTATATACTGAGGGCTTCGTGCCCATTAATGCCATGTTACTTATACATAAAAGAATATATGTACATACTTATCTATATAAACATATAAAAATCACGTATATAATGTATATACATTATTGGGTATCATGCCTTAGTATATAAAACAAGTAGACTCATGTAACATGCTAACTCTTAGGTAATTGTATGGAGAGTCTGGATATCCCAATGTTCTTTATGGGTAACTTAATAAATCCTCATCTAAGACTGAGTCCTACAAAAACTAGAAGTTATAGTGGGATGAGTTTGGAAAAACTCAGTGAATGAATATTGAAAACAATAACAAAATAATGTATTATAAGTAAAATAGGTTGTAATACTTCATATTTTGAACTCAGGGGCATTTTGATCATTTTATCCTCGAAAGGTATTTTTGTAACTTTGAAAATTTTATGCTTAGATGTATCATTGGTCAAATAGATCCATATTGATGATTATTAACTGATTTGATAAGTTTTGGATGAAATTTGCTGGGTTTTTGTAAGTGTCCTTAAGATTATAACTGCATACTTAAAACTTTTGAGCTAAATTTCTATTGATTGAAAAATATGATTAATGAGAGGTTTATTTTTATAACAAGAGAATAGAATAAAGATTTCATAAAATCAAATGAGTCAAATCCAAGGTCATATGAGAGAGAATCAAAGGCAAAAATAGAACAGGTCATCATCAGATTTTATAAGAATTTTTTATATGAACATATAAACTTCTGATCTAAATTTCCATCGATTAGGATGGAGTTTTGATACGAGATTTATTTATAATGAAATAGAGAAGTAATATAAGTGTATACAAAGAAACAAAAGTAATAGTGGGCCTCGAATAAGAGAAAAATAACGACGAAATACAAGGATATGAATGATATTTTTCAAAACTCAGGGATTGAAATGATATTTTATAAAGTTTTGATACCCTTGCCAAAGGTATCGAAACTCAGATTTGATTCAGTTTTTTCTTCGTTCTTCAATTTCTGCTCAGATTCAAGAGTTTCTTTTTTATAGTAAGTTTTTAATTTTTCTCTTTCAATTTCTTTTATATTTAACTGATTAAATTCTTATTTTTTAATATAAATCATTAGTACTAATCACCCTCTATAACTTACATATTTTATTTCATCGATTATGTGGAGAAATCAACTTAGAGAACATGAAAGAGAGGTCCAGTTACTGTTCACATCCAAAAGATTTTCAATGATCAGCAATAATTTAAGTTTTTATGCATTAACATTAACCCATTGGTGAGTTTATTTACCTCTTCTAGTGTTAATTTTATATTTGATTGAATGACTACAAGAATGACAATGTTAATAGGGGTAATTTTGGGATCCATAACTTTTATCTAAGACATCCATTTTTGATACTCGTATCAAATTAAAGCCTTAGATGTTTACTTTAATTTGATCTAAACCTCTCACTAGATTTAGTTAAATATTTAGAAAGTTATGCCAATATTTATAATGGTGTGCAGATTAAGATGCAAATGTACAACGTCTAATTTTATTGAATTTTTTATATTGATCCATTTTGAATTTAAATAAGTGTTCTTCAAAAAAGTTATAGCCTTATGTTTCCTCTTTAAAATGGTTTATATATTACCTAAAATTGATGTCTAGTTAAAAAGTTATCTTAAAAATAAGGCATACTAGTCATTAAATACTGATTCAAAAATCAAGGCCAGTAATCGTATTTACAGTATATAAAAATGCATTATGATTATTTGAGGGTTAATTATAAATATGTATATTAATATTTGTAATAGGTATTGATTATGTGAGTAAGAAGCTTTATCCAAACAAGCGATCAAAGAGTCTGTACCCTCTCAACAATGAGAGTGGACTTGATTATGTTTGTTTTATATTTTAAAAGCTATATTTATATTTATGATATGGTTTAAATGTGAATGGACTTTTTTTTTAAACTACTTTTCATTTTTTTACAATGTTTATAAAACCTATCTATTTTCCACATTTTAAGTTAGATAATTATTTTATGTAAAATAAATGTGTTGGTGCAAGAATTGTCCGTGGACCTTTCTCACGGTCAATATGGAATAACTCAACTGGTGAGGTGTGAGGGCGATGAGGCTGCTGTCGGACGGTGACTTTTTTACCAAAGGACAATTGAAAGCACGGTTGTTTTCGGCGAGGCTTTATCTTCTAAGCCTGTAAAATGATAACACCTTCGGAGTGACACCGTGTAGGGTTCCCGACGGAGAAACTTCGATGCCTAAGTTAGAAAATAATGAATGAAGGAAATGTGATTTTCGACAAATAAGGAAGAAAGAAATTAGAAATGGCAAAATGCAAGAACTTAATGGAGAGGTTACCGAAATGGCTGTTAAAGAGGAAAGAACTATTTTGTGGTTTGATGCTGCCAAATCTCCTTCTTTTCTTTTTTCAGTTGAGAGTCGAGTGTCAAAAACCAATAAAGTCCCCTTCTTTGTTAAACATGTTATCCTTATATAGTGCCCTCATTATAGTGACTTGGCATCGGAGAATGGGAACGATAGCGAGTCTGTCATAGGACAGAGTGCAGTCGTATTTTATAAAGACCGTAGGATTGACACTGTCCTATACCTGAAGATGGTCAGAGGATGGGACGGGTGCATTTATGATGGGATAGCTGCCTTGATAGTGGGCCTGCTATCAGCGCTCATTTATATTTTTAGATAGAGGGGGCACGTGTCCATAGGTACCTGATCAGGGATTACCTATGAGCTGGACACGGAAGGAATCCATGCTTGGATTAATTACTGAATTCGTACCAATTGGTTTGTATCTCCTAAGAGGCTGGTCTAGTTCCTAGAGCGGAGGATGTCTGGAGTCTCCAACAGTTGGATACCTGGGCTGAGGCACGTCGTTGATGACTCGGACAAAAGATGCCTGAGATAATGAGATTCCTGAGACGTGGGCTTCTTAGGATGGAGTCTCCAACTGTTGGACACTTGGGTTGCGGCACGTCGTTGATGACTAGGACAAATGATGCCTGAGACGATGAGATTTCTGAGATATGAGCTTCCCATAATGGCCACCTAGCCACGTACCCGGTTGATGGGGTATCCATGTATCGATCCAGCATTTTCCACCAAATATCCAGTCCCCCAGATTTTGGTGTGAGACTTGTAAAACTCGCGCCAGAAAATCATGGTTGAGATGATCTGTATCGGAGAGATTGGCCAGCTCAGCTGATCAGGGGTTATTGGTGAGGGAGTCAACCACTGAGACAGTTATATGTGTTGCAGACGTTACCTGGTCACTAGGATCCTCCCCCTTCTTGTTAATGGAGCCGTTAGCCTTTTGACGACGTGTCCTCCCCTAAGCTTCTGCTTCTATCATCATTAACTGCAATCCATTAAATATCACGTCCCATCTGTCCCCATCTGTCAATGAGCTGGTGATGCTTCGGAACTCGCGAGATTCAAAATACTCAGCTGAGAACAAGCCACGTGTCTAGCCCCTCCCAACGATCAAATATAAAATCACTTCTCGAGCCTTGGAACATTTATGGGCTTATACATGTGGCTTCCCCTGGACCGTTCAGATCAATGGTACAAATCGATCCCTTCTCACTATAAATACCCCTCTCCTTCACCTGTCATTTTCACACTTTGGCTTCTTTTTTGCTTTTTGCTCTCTATTCTGGTGGTTACTCCTTTCCCTGCTTTCTATTTTCTGACTAACTTTTGCTGCTTCTTTTTCGTGCTACCTTTTGCTTTCTCTGTTTGTCCTTGTGTTTTTTACAAGTGTTAGTGATTTGTAAAGAATGGCCAATAGAGGAGATTTGAGAGATGCTGCTCGCTGGAGGGAGGCTTCTCACGCGGCTACCCCCACCCAAGAGAGAAGAAAAGATGAAAGAATTAACACAGGGCAAGCACGGGTCAAAGGACCAAATAAAGTAGACTGGTTCCCCTCCACGATAATCAAGACAGATTTATAGACCTACCGTCAGCTCTACAATGTTTTTGGGAACGTGAGGCCCAGGGTTCCAGGGTTTAAGAGGTCCCAAATGCCTTAGGGGCAGGAGAAGTGGCTTTTAATGAAGAACACCTACTGTTGGGGGTAAGATTTCCCCTTCAGTGATACTTTTCCAGGATGTTCGAGGTCTTCGGGATCCTTCCATACCAACTAACCCTGAATAATTGAAGGGTTCTAGGGGGTCTGCTCATGCTTAAGGCCGAAGCAGGGGCTCCTGCCCCCACCCCGGATGAGGTGCTTTGCTTTTACACCCTCAATAAACATATCAGTCAGTACCCGAGGTAGTACTACCTACAAATCCGCCTGAGATACCAGTCAAATATCAAAGGGAGTCTTTCCTGTAATAAAGACTGGAAGGACCGTTGGTTTGTGGTCAGCGGAGATTGGGTCAAATCCCCCCAAAGCCCCATCCCCACTTCCTTCCAGGAATCAGGTACAATAAGTTATACTTAAGACGAATCTTTTCTTTGAACTATTCTTACTGACCTTTCCTTGCACAGATAGGAAGGGAATAGTCGATAATTCCCATGAGCGTGGCCAGCAGCATAGAATCCTTGGCCCCGATGGATGTCAGAAATCTCCTGAGCCCGGACTCCCAGGTGAGATTTGGATTGTTATCCAAGGCCACGACCAGGAGCGAGCTAACAAAAGCAAGGATTCACCTAAATAAAGGTAAAGGTCTTCAGAGCCGCTTCCAAACTCAGTCTTGAATTGATCTTTTCTTTGACCAGTATTCTTTATATTTATATAGTGGCGGGGACAGGAGGAACTATAGCTGACAGAAAGCAGAGGGCAGTCGATGTCTTGAAGGGGCTGCTCTCTGAGGGGGGGGAGTCCAAGGTCGTCCAACCGACTTACCCCCAAGCAAAGACCCCAGGAGGAAATAGCCAGAGGCTTACAAAAGGGGATAAGAAGAAGACCCCTGAGGAAAGGGGCAAGAAAACGGAGCGCCCCAAGCAGAAAGGCATTCCTTTAAGGAGCCGCTAAGGAAGGAGACACAGAAGCACCCCCCGAGGGACGACACTATCCAGGTAAAGGATAAGGGAAAGAGGCCCCTAGATGACAGCTAGGAAGAAGCGAGGAAAAAGAAGAAAATTGACCCCCTACCTTGTCCGTCAATCAACAACCCAGGAATGCTCGGTCTACATGGAGGGTACCACGGCCACCCAGGTCTCGAGACTAAATATACGAGCAGTAGTTGACCATACCAGGAGTCAACAGGTTGACCCCAATACAATTATAAGGGAAAATAAAACCAGGGATCAGGGGCTAACGTAGACCTGAGGTAGGGATCAGGGGCTCTCTTTGAGATCGAAGACCCCTTTTCCTGGAGCACCAAGATGATAGCGGATCTTGGTGCCATCATGATGGAAGACATCCCCAAAGAAAAGAGGGAGGCTTTCGGGCACCTCCTCTTGTTAATGAATTATGGCCGAGAGACAGTTTCCCCTGAGAAAAGCAGGGAAATGGGAAACTTATCTCTCGAGGAAGCGCTTGATTTTATGAGCATTCATGCTCATCGGGTACGTTATCTTTGTTTAAAAATCATACACTATTTAATAAATATCTGAATAGATAACCAACTAGTGTTTTACTGATGTAGAGTGCCTTCGTTTTGGACATGTTCATAGAAATTTCAAGAATGTCATAATTGTCCAATGAAGGTCTTTCGATGTAGTAAAGGAAATGGAGAAAAGGACCCAAAAAGTGATCTTGATCACCAGGGAAAGCGCGGCCAAAGAAAGAGATGAGTTGATGGTTAGGATCTCTAGCCTAGAAGGGGAAAATCTTAGTTACTTTGGGAGAAATCCCAATAGGTTAAAGAGGAGGAGACACCAAAGAAAGACTTTCAAAGGCTGAGACCGAGATTTAGGCACTGAAAGAGAAAAGGGAAAATATTGAGAGGGCCAGGTGAAAAGCTGAAGGTCAGTGTAAGAAGATGAATGACCTCTACCAGGCTTTTAAGGACGAAGATGATTGACTGAAGAAGCAATATTCCACGCTCCTTTTGAGGTACGAGGAATCTGAAGGAAGGCTTAATGGCATCCGAGAGGAGTACAAGTCCCTGAAAGAGGTGAACAGGACTTTGCAGCACTGTTTTGACGAGTAGTCTCAAAAATTATGGGCGGTACACTCCCAACTTGAGGCCCGGTATGACCAAGGGGTTGATAAGGGTATAAACTTGACCAGCCGCCTCTTTCTCCAAGAATACCCAGACCTGGACCTGCATTGGCTTTTTGACCAATTGGGTCGCGATGTCCCAGGTACCTCAGGGACATCGACTGTGAAAGAACTCCTTGAGACTCCAATCCAAGAAGTGACTGTGGCTATTGATGAAGGAAGGCCAACTGATGAAGATCGTCCTGCCCCTACCTCGGAAGACCTTTCAGAAATAGCCACTAGGGGTACTGAGCCACTTCCTCTTTAGGGGCCGGTTCATGAGGTAAGAGAGGCCCCCTCTTCTTAGAAAAGAATAGAAGAAGACGCTCCTACCCCTGTCCAAGGCCAAACCGATGGAGAAGATCCTGTAGCACCCCGAGTCGAAGACTAAGTGGTGGAACTATCAGAGTGAAGAAGAGGGACTCTCCATTATAGTCATTTAGGACTTAGAAAATTTTTCATAGATTTTTGCGAAACTCTGACCCCATTGTAATATATAATGACCTCATATATTATCCGTTCTCTTATTAATAGAAAGATACATTTGTTCTTTTCATTGCAAGTTTCCTTCTCTTCCAACTACTTCATTCATGTTTAAGAAAAATTTATACTTTTGACTTGAAAAATGAGTCAGCTGAGTGAATTCAATAACCTTGTTATGAGGATGTTTATGAGTTCCTCGGGGCTAGGCATCCCCTAAAGAGGGGCTTCACACTAATCTTCATTCAGGACTTCAGGGGCAGGCTAACTAGGTCAGGGTTTTTTGAAGGTCTTCAAGACTCTGAGTTGAATTTGATCAGGGTTTATTACGCCTCACTTAACCAGGTCTTAATCCCTAGGGATGCTTGATACAGTCAAGGACTTATAATACCTGGGACGAATTATGATTCAATAAGTTGCTAAGTGTTAAGGGATTTTAAGGCTTACAGCCAACCTTAAACTTAAAAGGATCTAACCCGGCCAAGGGTTACCATGCCTTAACATGAACCAGGTCTTAGACGTATTGAAGGCCTGATCCTGGTTTAAGGGCTTACGACATCTGGAACGGATAGGATTTCAAAAATGACTAATTATTAAGGGATTTAAGGGCTTATCGTCAACCTTAACCTTAGAGGACTTGACCCGGCCAAGGTTTATCACGCCTTAACATGGACTAGATCTTAGACGCATAGGATGCCTGATCCAGGCTTAAGGGCTTACGGCACTTGGGACAGATAGGATTTTAAGAATGACTAAATGTTAAGGGATTTTAGGGCCTATCGCCAACCTTAACCTTAGAGGACCTGGCTAGACCAGGGATTATCACACCTTAACACGAACCAGGTCTTAGACATATGGGATGCCTAATTTGAGTTTAAGGGCTTATAACACCTATGACAGATAGGATTTTAATGGACCTAATCTAATCAGGGTTTATCATGCCTTAACATGAACCAGGTCTTAGCTACATAGGATGCCTGATCCAGGTTTAAAGACTTACGACACTTCGGACAGATAGAATTTTAATGGATCTAACCCGACCAGGGTTTACCACGTCTTAACGCAAACCAGATCTTAGACGCATAGAATGTCTAATCAGGTTTAAGGGCTTACAGCACAGAGGATGGATAAGGCTTTAAGAATGACAAGTGTTAAGGGATTTTAGGGCTTACCGCCGAACTTAACCTTAGAAGACCTAGCCCGGCCAAAGTTTACCATGTCTTAACATAAACCAAGTCTTAGATGCGAAGGACACTTGATTCGGTTTTAAGGGCTTACGATACCTGGGACGAATAGAATTTTAAGAATGACTAAGTGTTAAGGGATTTTAAGGCTCGTAACCAACCTTAACCTTAGAAGGACCTGGTCTGGCCAGGGTTTACCACGCCTTAACACGAACCAGGTCTTAGACATGAAGGACGCATGATCTGGGTTTAAAGGCTTACGACATCTGGGATGGATAGGATTTTAAAGATTAACTAAGCATTAAGGGATTTTAGAGCTCGTGGCCAACCTTAACCTTAAATTTAAAGAAAAAGACAAGCTCAGGAAGATGTTAAAGAGAACACTCGAACACTTTATTTTTATTCAAGCAGTCACATGATACAAGGGGTGTTATGAGTTTACAAACTAACCATCCCGAGGAAGAGTTTTCTCAAGGGTAATACCTCTTTAGTATTTTTCCATGCCAAGCTTTACTTAGAATATTGCCTTCGAGTCGGGCCAACTTCTACGTTCCTGGTCTGACTGCTCTAACTACTTGATATAGTTCATTCCAGTTAGCATCCATGGATCCCACCAATGCTACTCGAGTATTGAGGATGATCCTTCTGAGGACAAGGTCACCTTCCTTGAAGGAGCAGGGTCGAATCCTTCGATTGTAGGACTTGCCAACTCTTTGTTGATAGGTAGCTGCCCTAGTTAAGGCGTGTTCTCTTGCCTCCTCTCGTAAGTCAAATCTAATATGCATGATTTGCTGATTTCTTTCTTCATTAAAGTGGGAAGCGCGAAAAGTCAGAATGTCCATTTTGACTAAAATCACTGCTTCAAATCCGTAAGCTAGAAAGGAGGGGGTCTCTACCGTAGCTACCTTTGCAGTGGTCTGGTAGGCCCACAAAACTTTGAAAAGTTCATCTGTTTAGGCTCCCTTTCTTCACCCAGCCTTTTTTTAAGCAACTTTTTGATGGTCTTGTTTACTATTTCAACCTAACCATTAGCCTTTGGATGAGCCAAGGATGTTAGCCTTAGATCAATATTCCTCGGCAACCCCCACTGTGCGAATGGCCAAGGACTCAATAAAGTGGTCAGGTTTTCTAGGGGTTACCAAAGAATATTGACAGGCATGGATTTCGTAGCTGGGCAGTCACATATTAATATGTATCTGATAGGCGTGGCATTATTGTACGAGTTTGTGGGTATCCTCATTTATAGTCAGTCAATAATACCCCTGTTTGAGCACTCGGTGTACCAGACTCTTGATCTCGCTATAATTTTCGCAAGTTCCCTGGTGCATCTTGTCCAGCACTCTTTTTGCTTCTTATGGCCTAAGGCACTTCAAGTAAGGGGTGCTGACTCTTTTTTTGTACAAAATGCCTTCTATCACTATAAATCTGACAACCTTTCTACGAACCCTGATAGCTTTATTCTTGTCTGGTGGCAAGATACCTTTGTTGATGTACTTCAGGACCGGGTTCATCCGTACAGCTAACTTTTCCTGAGCCGTTAAGACGCTACCACCCTTAGGTGGAGTGATACTCTTTTGTCCTAGGTTTTTCACGGGGATTGCCCTAGGAATGCTCACTATAAGTGATAAGGCAAGCTTCGACAGAGCGTCAGCCAGGAGGTTCTCAGCTCGGGGGATTCTTCTCATCTTAACCTTTTCGAACTTGTCAATTATCCTACGACCCTCTGAAAGATAAGCTTTCATGCTTTCCTTCCGTGCCTGATATACTCCGTTCAAGTGGTTCACCAAGAGTTATGAATCACTATTGGCGATGAGCGTGCGAACCTCAATCTCTTGCGCTGTTCTTAATCCTGCCAACAAATCTTTATATTATGCTTCATTGTTAGTTACAGGAAAAGGAAATCTTAAGGCGTACCTAATCTCTTCTTTCTCTAGGCCGATCAAGATGATGCTAGCTCCTACTTCCCTTTGATTAGCCGACCTATCGATTCATAAATGCCAATTGGGGGCTTTCCTGGGTCAGGATGATCTATATCCATCTCATCCGATTGATTGGTGGGTTGCGAGATGGTCAGTGTTTCATCCCTGGTTTGCTCAGTTACGAAATCCATGAGGGCTTGCCCTTTGATAGCCTTGCGAGGTTAGAACTCAATATCAAACTCACTGAGTTCCACTGCCCATTTAACCAGCCTGCCTAACAAACTAGGTTAATGAAGAATTTTTCAGAGTGGCTGACAAGTTAGTACTACTATAGGATGGGCTTGGAAGTAAGGCCGTAATTTTTTGGCAGCCATGACAAGTGCCAGGGACAGCTTCTTTGATGTCGAATATCGTGTCTCAGCATCCAATAAGCTTTATTAGCGTAGTATATGGGCCTCTATATCTTTTGAGCATTCTCCTTTACTAGAACTAAGTTGATTGCATGTTCACTGATAGTAAGATAGAGATAAAGCGTTTCCTTCGATGAAGGGATGACTCATTGTGGGGCAAAAGCCAAATAATCCTTGAGTTGTTTGAATGATTTTTCAGCATTTCTCATCCCACGTTATGCCCTTGTCCTTCCTTATGACCCTAAAAAAAGGATAATACTTGTCAATGAACCATGAAATAAAATGACTCAAGGCCACCAACCTTCCTATCAAACTCCGTAGCTCTTTTAGTGTTCTGGAAATCCTGAAGTCCATGATGCCTGAGACAATGAGATTCCTGAGACGTGGGCTTCCCAGAATGGCCACCTAGCCACGTATCCGGCTGAGGGGGTATTCCCATGTCGATCCCGCATTTTTCCCCAAACAAAATGTTTATAAAAACTAAAGATAGTTGTAATATGTTTTAGGACTAAGTATGTTTGCCTATGTTTTTTGTATTTCTATCCATGTTATATGATTTTAATGTTTTAATTATTTTTATTTCATATTTATATATTTATTGATGACCTATGTGTTTTTGATAAAAACAATGTATTTTGATTAATTAGATTAAAGTTATTCAAATGAATAAATGAATTTCTTTGCAAATAAGTTCATGTGTTGTTTGATTATTGTTTTGCAAATGAGTTTATATTAATTTAATTATGTGTTGATCACCTTAAATGATGCTTATATATTGATAATTTTATGAAACACATGCTGCACTAATGGTCAAAAAGTGAGAAAGGTATGTTTGTATATGTATATATTGATATGTCAGAAGAAATATATTCGATACTCCTTTGCTCATGTATCGATTCTCATGTGTGCTTCACTTCTAGATCATCACTACGATTATATGTATTGATACATTATTACCTTGTATCAACACTTTCTTGCATTCAAATTTAATACCTTCGTCATGACCATTTGTATCGATACATTTAAGAGATGTATCAATACTTTCTTACATGAAAGTATCGATACATCTCTTATATGTATTGATACATAAAAACGAGACGAAGATATTGAAGTGCACAAAAAGCCTTGAGTAGCAATACATTAGGGGAACATATCGATACTTAGAGATGATATGAAGATCCTAAAGAAGAACAAACACAAGTATGGATACCCATATCATTTGTATCGATACATTCTAAAAAAGAAAAAAAACAACTAATTTTTAGAGCTTTCAATACAGATTTCAAAGAGCCGTTAGAGGATTAATTTAGAGTTTTAAAAGCCTTACTATTCCATAAGAAGAACAAGTGAGATTGGGCAAAAAATAATTAAAGTATTATGTGTAATCAAATCATTTTATTTAAGCTTAAGTTGTATTATTATAGAGAGAAATATATTTGTATTCATTGTATATCTATTCTAGTGAGAGAGCTTAATTGTATTAGCATTTGATTGTGATTATTTGGGTTGCACTTCACCTATAAAATGAAGTTGAATTGGGTTACTCTTCACTTAGATAAAGAAAGATTTGGGTTGCACTTCACCCGTATAAAAAAGTAGTTGTGGGTTACTTTTCACCCATAGAAAACAAGACATTATATGTGGCTGACCTTCGCCGATAAAGAAGAAGTATAATTTGGGTTACTCTTGACCTATGAAAATTAAGAGTTAATGGAGCCTTAACTTGGGGATAAAGCTGAGAGTGGACGTAGGCCGAGTTGTACCGAACCACTATAAATATTATTTGTAACTCTCCTTCTCTCTTTTCGTATATATTTTTCTTGTGCTTTAAATTACTGTTATTAACTTGTTATAAATTACTTTATCTGGTGATTTTTTATTTGTGGTTAATTAATTATCTTCTTCCTTGGAATTATTATCCATTGTATCACTCATCATTTAGGACTAAATTTTTATAAAGCCAATTCACCCCCCCTCTTGACTTTGTCACTGTCATACTTTTGGGTTAACATTTGTGAGAATTTTTAAATATTTTACCTGCAAATAAAACTCTATTCATTCTAATTATGATTTGGAAAACTATTATATGTGTTATGATATGCATACCTACACACATGTGTATTTTTATATGCATGCTTTGCTTCTGATATCGACACTGATCCATGGATCAGATTAGTCCCTCTGTCTGATCAAGTGTGTAGCCTTAGACATAGACACCTATTCTATTATAGGTGATCATCCATTTATCCAATTTATATGTAGCCTACCATGTTCTATGCATGACATATATATATTCATGTAACATGAGTTTTGATACATATATAACTTTATGTTATCTTTGATATTTAATTTCTGACATCTACTTTGATCTCTACTCTGGCACGTACACGATATCTGCATATTCCTATATATGGATTTCTGATTCTGATTTCTAATAACTAGCATTTGTATAAATCTTTTAGGTATATATACATAAATATATATATATATATATATATATATATATACAATTTTCTATTATTTCTAATATCAAATTTCTGATACTTGTATAATTTTATATACATGTACATGTATACAAATGTATTTTTTTGAAATAATTATTTTTTGAGAAAACTGATTTTTGATATTTATGAACAATGTATACTTATTATATGTGAAACCCTTCGTTATCCTAAAAGTCATTTTAAAAGGAATATCTGATTTGATATTCATAATTTCAATATTTGAAAATAGGTTTAGACTTTATAAATCCTGCAACTAATTATGATTTTTTATTTTATCCAAAGTATATAATCGTCATTGTTTTTATCTACTTACTAAGGTTCTCTCGAGACTTACCCTCTCACAGTTTTACAAGTTATTTATCTTTTTGAGTAAGTTTTTTGGAGGTTATTTAGGTTTCTAAGTAGGTTTTCCATAAGATAACCAATTGATAATGGTATCCATGTGCAGTTATTAGCGTGGATCCATTCATACATATATGTTTTGTATTGGGCATAGTAGCCATATTATATGATACAAGTTCTGATTGATGTGTAAATCTGTATATATCTGTTTGATATTTATATATGTATAAGCTGGGCATTAGGCCCATTGATTAGTGTTGAGATCTGTAGTCGCTATGTTGTATGGTTCTGTTAGTTGATAGATTTAAACTCTATATGAGTACATAGTCTGTATATTATATGTTACCATCATTTAATCATCTATCTGTATATGAGTTAGAAGATGAGGGAAATGGGGTTAGCCCTACTCCCTGCCAGTAGTACTTCGAGGGTTTGGAGTATTACAAAGATAGTATCAGATTATAGTCTAGAGGTTAGTGACTATACAGGTTGGGTTTTAGGGTCTGGTGTGTAGTATGCCATCGATACTAGTATGTTAGGCACTACCCCTTTGGTATCTGCTTTATAAGGGTTGTCTTCACTTTTTTGTTAGATATATGTAAATTCCTCTCGTAGTCTAATCTGTTACTCAATCCTAATCTTAGATAATTCTATCTTTATCATAAGGATCGAACAAACAAGTTTATAGTTAAAATGAGTAGAAGAATTTCTTGTAAGCCTTACCGATAAGGTGATAAGATAACTTTGATATATTTTTTGATGATTATGTTATAGAAATTTAATACTCAAAATGAATTAATTTATGAGATTTTCATAATAAGATTGATGGCATATTATTTACTTGATTTATTCTTAGTTTTTGATGATGCAAAAATTAATAACAAGTGATAATTAGATATATATATATATATGTGATTGTATTGATTTTATATGTATTGATTTTAATTATATGAACATATATATATCGATTTTAAATTATATGGATATATATGTGTGTTTGATTTTAATGATTATGGATAAATATATTTCACTTGTTCTTTGGAAAGATTTATACATTTTTGCAGGTGAGAAAAATAAAATCCAAGCGTCTAGAAAACTCACCAAGGCACAAAGTATCGATACGTTACTTAAACGTATCGACACGTTTAAGCTATAGTGCAAAATCAGGAGCCCGAGTTCTAGAACCTTGAGTCAAACGTATCGATACCTTCATAATTCAGCAAACGTATTGGAACCCTGAGTGAAACGTATCGATACCTTCTCATTTTCAGCAAACGTATCGGAACCCTACTTCAAACGTATCGATACCCTTGAGACAAAGATATGTTCATTCACACAGAAATCATTTCGAAACCTTTGAGAAATCTTCAAACGTATCGATACCTTAAGGCTTGGATCAAGCACTTTCATGACGAAGTTCATCTCTTTTATGTAAACTTGTTTATTGCTGAAATCAAATCTATAACGGCTAGTTTAAAATTATTCAATGCTATCATTATTGCAGGTAAAAGAGCCGTTATGAAGAAATTATTGAATATATTTAAACAACACGTTTTAAAGACAGAAAAATGGTGTTGTGCATTTAGAATGATTGATCTAAGCAAGAATATACGCTTCTGAAAATTTCTTTCTTTCTCTCATTTTCTATTCTCTGTATTCAACTTTTAGTGAGAGAATTTGTTCTTATTGAATATTCACTCTTTTAGAGAGTTGTTTAAGATTAATTCTTGTGAGTTAATTGTAGGTTTCTCTTCACCTATGATAAGAAGAATTGTTTTATTAGGTTACACTTCACCCATTCAAAAGAAAGTTGTTTTTGTTGGGTTACACTTCACCCGTTCTAAAGAAATTTGTTTGTGTGAGGTTGCCCTTCACCTATGAAAGAAGGAGTTATTTGGGTTTTACTTGACCCATAAAAACAAGGAGTTAGTGATCCTCGGTGTGTGTGAATTCAATCGAAAAGAGTGGACGTAGACAAATTGTTGAACCGCTATAAAAATTTGAGTGTTGCATCTCTGTATTTTATCTTCTCATTTTACATTCATTACAAAAGCATTTAAATTTTTGTAGTCAACTTTTTAGTATCTAATTCACCCCCCTCTTAGATTTTTGCCACCATTCTGGGCCTTGAATTGGTATCAGAGCCAATCTCATTTCATATAGGATTAAAACCCTGTGAGGAGTAGATTTTCAATGGCATCTTCATCATGTATCCCTTCACATATAATAGAGGGTCATTCTACAAACAGACCTCCATTTTTCAATGGATCTGATTATGCATATTGGAAGAAACGTATGCAAATATACCTTAGTACATTAGACTTTGATATTCTCACTATAATAGAGGATGGATATAATCTTCCTATGACCCTAGATGAAGATACCAGAGAGAGAAAGTTGAAACCAAAAAGAGATTGGACTCCAAAGAAGAAAAATCTATTTCAACTAAATGAAAAGGCTATGAACGTTTTGTATTATAGCTTAGATAGATTTGAATACAACCGTGTGTCTGGTTGTGACACAGCCAAAGCAATATGGGATATGCTTGAAGTAACACACGAGGGAACCAGTAGAGTTAAAGACTCTAAAATTAGTATGTTGGTTCATAACTATGAGCTTTTCAACATGAAACCACATGAGTCCATCAAAGATATGTATACACGCTTTACTAATATTTTAAATGGATTGAAAGCTCTTAGCAGGATATACTCTAATGCAGATATAGTAACAAAGATACTAAGGAGTTTTCTAAAAACTTGGGAAGCAAAAGTGACAGCCATCAGAGAAGCTCACGATCTCAGCAAGCTTTCACTTGAAGAATTACTAGGTTCGTTGATGACATATGAGCTGAAAGCACATAGAAAAGAGCAGGATGATGGAGAAAATGAAAAGAAGAATATTGCTTTAAAAAGTTCTAGAAATGAAGTAGATGGTGAGAGTATGGAGACTACATCGGAAGATGATGAGTTTTTGCTGATGGCAAGTAGAATGAAGAAAATATTCAGAGGAGACAAATTCAAAAGAAAGAATTGGAAAAGAAAAAATTTCCAGAAAGAGGAGAGACCAAAAAAATTCAGAAAGAATAAAGATAAAGAAAATGTAAGGGAGATTATCTGCTATGAATGTAAGAAGTCTGGACACACTAGACCAGATTGTCCAAATAGAAAAGGCAAAAAGGATTAGAAAAAGAAGAAAGTGATGAAGGTTACATGGGATAACTCGTCCAGTGAAGAGAGTTCTTCAGCCTCTGATCATGAACAATCAAATCTCTATTTTATAACAAAAATAAATGATGAGGTACAATCTAAATCCTCTTCTGAATATTATGATTCATGCTCTAACAGTGAAAATGATTTGATGCATGATGAGATACTTGATTTGTATGAAATATTAAAATCTGATTTTGAGAAATTATTGAAAGAGTTGTATGCCCTAAAAGCCAATCATGATGTAATCAGTGATTGTAACTTTGTAAAACTCTTATAAATCTTATGAGTAATAAAATGAGTATTTTCTTATATTTATATTCTCTCTTTTAACATATATATGTATGGTTGATT
>JAVXUL010108718.1:0-18538 GCA_035590515.1 Trichilia minutiflora
GTTCACTCACTGAGTATACCCCTGTATACTCACCCCCCTCACACTTCAGTTTCAGGTTAATCGCTAGATCGAGATCCTGTGGTGGTGTTTGCTTTGGGTTGAAGGTTCAGGTATACTCCCTCGACTCACTTGGAATCGTAGTCCACTGGTGTTAGATTTGATTTGTACTCTTTCATGAGATTGTAAATTTATAAACTGATTTGTATTAGATGTTTAAATACTCTTGGGACTGGTTGATCCCCATGAATTTTGTAAGGATGACTGTTTTATCTATTGGTGCGCACGGATGTATATTTTAAAATGTTGTGACTTATTTTATCTATTCGGAGTTTGGGTGTTGAGCGGTATGATTTGGAAGTGTTTTTGATTTAGAACAGATTTTTATGAATGCCTTATAGATCTACAGGGGGTATTCTGTGTGATAGAGTACACCCTGGAAGTCTGTGGCGTCTGTCACAGGTGGGCCCCATGGGTCGGAGTGTGACATAGATAGTATGCTGTTTGTTGGTATCTTAAATGCAGTGAAAGCAAGCAAATGGTTAAATGGATTACATTAAAATATGAAAGATATAGATTTGTCAGACGAAAAAAAGTTAAAAGTAGCTACCAGATTACTAGAGTAGAGTGTTGTCATTTGATGGTAGAATATGATGATGATAGAGTATTAAACCTATCTGGATTGATTTTTAAAGGACATTTAAGAAAAAGTATTTCATCCACTTTCATAGTAATCAGAAAAGGTAAGAATTTTTTAACTTGAAGCAAATGGTAAATCAATGATAGATTATGAGACTCAGTTAAGAGAGCTGGCAGAGTTTGTGCCAGAGTTTGCTAATAAGGAGTCTTTGTGTATAAAATTTTAAATTAGGTTGAATATGGATATTCAAGATAGGATGCTAGTGACTAATAGACAGAGCTATAAAGAGATAATTCAATTAACCCTTCAAACTAAATCATTGATTGGGGAGAGGAGATCTAGAAAAGGATTTTAAAAGAAGAAGAATCTTAGTACTTTAATGGGCTAGCCATCGAAAAAAGCTATAGTAGTGGATCGTTTAGTAGCCAGACGACGAGTCCAAGAGTTACTTCACCTTTCTCATCTAAAGAATAAAGATCATTTAGATTTGGTACCTCTACTTCAAGATTTACTTGTTCGAGTAGGAGACCAATTGGCTAGGGGTGATACCCAATTACAGATGATTCTACCTCCAATATGTTTTCATTGTGAACAAAAAGGGCACAAAAAGAAATAATGTCCTAGTTTAAGTATATCAAAGATAGCTAAATAGTCGATACAGAGTTCAAAATTTTTTGATACTCAACAATTGATGACTCAGCCTCAATTTTTTGGAACCTATTGATTAAGTTTTGGGAGTGTATCTATTCATTAAGGTAGTCAGAGAAGTCAAAAGCAAATTCAGACTCAGATGTTTATGATGAATCAGAAACATACACAAGTAAATCTAGATGTGATTACGGATATCTTGATGAGTTTTGGTCACTCTACATATGTTTTAATAAACCCATGTTCATATAGATTATTTATTAGCATGTTGTTTGCACGACACACCGATAGAGATTTGACACCTTTGAAATCTGAGTTAGTCATTCATACGTCCTTGAGATAGAAATTACTCAGGAAGACAATGTTTAGACAATGTGATGTACTATTTGATTATTAGAGTTGTCAAAACGTTGGGCTTGCCCTGCTTAACCCACAAAATAAACGGGTTAGAGCCAAAGATTTTTGGCCTGCGGGTTAAACGGACCAGTCCGATTAATCGCGGGTAAAAGAATTCAAACCCGGTTAACCCGTGGGCCAACCCAGCCTGTTTATAATAGTTGTTAAAAAATTTAAAAATATATTTAAATTAATTTTTATTTTTAAAAATATTAATATTATATATATAATTTAATTTTTTTAAATTACATATTTATTACATATTTAACTTAAATATTTTTTGTTGTATATATCAATTAAATATTTAAAAATATTTTTAAAATTAAATATTTATTGTATATTATATAATAATAAAATATTAATTTAAAAAATTAAATTAAAAATACTTGTTATTATATATTCATAGTTTTATTTTTTATTAATTTTTCTTAATTTTTATTTTTTAAAAATTATAATTATTTATTTTTTACTTACTTACTTACTTAATTAATTAATATAGATGGGCTAGCCCGTTTAGCCCACCAACCCAATGGGTTGGATTAGGGCTGAGGATATTAACCGTTTATTAAATGGGTTAGCCCAACCTAGCTCGTTTAAATGTTTAACCCGTGATGGCCCAACTTGATTCAGTCCGGTATTGCCCGTTTGACAGGCCTATTGATGATACAATACTTGAGGCGAATTTGATTCCATTGAGTATTCAAGATTTTGATGCAATCCTCGGTATGGATTAGTTATCTCAACATTAAGTCTTAATAACTTGTTTTAAAAAGGTAGTAATCTTTAGAAAGTCAGGTGAGCCAGAAGTTTTTTTTATAGGCAAGCAAAAAATGCTTCCTTCATCTTTTATATCAGCCTTAAAAAGTAAGAGATTGTTGCAGAAACGATATCAGGTATACTTGGCATCTATGATTGATAAATCAATTTCAGGGAACAATATAAAATAAGTGCCAATTATAAAAGAAATTTTAAATGTGTTTCTTGAGAAATTGCCTGGTTTATCACCTGATAGAGAATTTAAGTTTTACATTGATCTTGTATCGGGATGACACCTATTTTGATACCCCTTATTGTATGACATCAGCAAAATTGAAAGAGTTGAAGACTCAATTAGAAGATTTGATTGAGAAAGGCTTCATACGACTAAGTATATCACTGTAGGGTACGTCAGTGTTATATATGAGGAAGAATGATAGTACATTGAGGTTATGTATTGATTATAAACATCTTAATAGGGTGACCATCAAAAATAAGTATTTATTATCGAGAATTAATGATTTATTTGATCAGTTATAGGGTGCCAGAGTTTTCTCCAAGATCGACTTAAGGTTGGGTTATCATCAGTTGAGTATATGGGAGGAAGATGTTCATAAAATACTACTTAATATTCGATATGATCATTGCGAGTTCTTGGTTATATCGTTTGAGTTAACCAATACACATGCTACCTTTATAAATTTGATGAACTGGGTTTTTCATTCTTATTTGGACAAATTTATTATAGTATTTATTGATATACTTATGTACTTGAAGAGTAAGAAAGAGTATATCCAGTATCTTAGAGTAGTATTTTAGACTCTGAGGGATAAACAATTGCATGTAAAATTCTTTAAGTGTGAGTTTTGACTTGGAGAGGTGAACTTTTTAAGACATGTTATATCGGGTAATGGGATATATACAGATTCGAGAAAAATTAAAGTTATAATACAGTGAGAATTATCGAGATTCGTAGTTTCTTGGATTTAGTAGATTTGTTGAGGATTTTTTTTAATTGGTTGCTCCGTTGACACATTTGATAAAAAAAGAAGTCACGTTTAAGTGGGATGATCAATATGGGCAAAGTTTTCAAACTTTGAAGGATCGCCTTACATTGGCTCCAATCTTAACACTTCCTATATTAGGTGACAAATATATAGTTTATAATGATACCTCAAGACAAGGCCTCAGTTGTGTATTGATGCGGAATAAAAAAATGATAGCGTATACTTCTTGATAATTGAAGAAGCATGAAGAGAACTATCCAACTCATAATTTAGAGTTAGTTATTGTAGTATTTGCTTTGAAAATTTAGAGGCATTACTTATACGGAGAACAATATCAATTATTTATCGATCGTAAAAGTTTAAAGTACTTATATAAAAAAAATTGAACTTGAGACAGTGAAGATGGTTAGAATTGATTAAAGACTATGATATGACTATAGATGACCATATCGAAAAGACTATTATAGTGGTAGATGCCCTGAGTAGAAAATCTACGACTATCTTATCATATATTCAAACTACTTATATGCCCATATTGTTAGAATTATTGTCAAACCTATCTTACTGGATTATCGTAGATAGGGACAGATGTAAGAGAAGAAGTTGGTCAAAATTTGCCAAGATATTTTGCATGGTAAGGACAGTGAATTCTATTTCATGCAAGATGGGACTTTAACCTTCAGAGGAAGAGTGTACGTGTCAATAACAGAGCTCTGAGAAAGGTCATTTAAGAGGAGGCTCATAGTTTAGCATTTACTATGCATCCTGGCAAAATCAAAATGTATCAAACTGTTAAAGAGAGTTATTGATGGTCCAGGATAAAGAGAGATATAACTGAGTTTGTGTCTAATATATCAGTAGGTAAAAGCAGAGCATTAGAAGCTTGCTGAGACTTTACAACTTTTATCGGTACCTAAATAGAAACAGAACTCTATCATGATGGATTTTGTGACTAGATTACTATAGACACAAGCAAGTTATAATGCTATTTTGGTTATAGTGGATTGACTTACAAAGTCTGCACACTTCTTGCCAATTCAAATTAGTTTCCCCCTAGATAAATTGACTAAGTTGTATATAGCAAAGGTCATTAGACTATTTAAAGTGCCAGTTACTATTATATCGGACCAGAATCCTTATTTTACATCTTAGTTTTAGCTCAGATTCTAGAAACCCATGGGTACTAACTTGACTTTCAATTATGTATTTTACTCACAAACAAACAAACAGTCATAGAGAATCATCCAGACACTTAAGAACATGCTTCAAGTATATGTTATAAAATTTTAGGGTAGCTGGGATATCCACATACCATTGATTGCGTTTACTTATAATAATAGCTATCAGGCTAGTATTGGGATGGCATCTTAAGAAGCATTATATGGCAGGAAGTGTAGGACTCTGTTATGTTGGGATGAGTTTGGTGAAAGAAAACTTGACGACGTTGAATTAATTAAACTCACCACTAAGAAGATTAAGATTATCCAAAACAAGTGAAAGTTATCCAGGATCGACAAAAGTTATATACAAATAATCTAAGGAGAGAATTGGAATTTAAAGTTGGTGATAGAATTTTTCTAAAAGTCTTACCATGGAAGGGAATAATCAAATTTAGAAATCAAAGAAAGTTACATTCTTGATATATTGAACCATTCAGAATTTTTGAAAGAATTGGTTCGATAGCATATCAATTAGAGTTATCGATAGATTTAGACTGTATTCATGATGTATTTCATTTATCCATACTTAAAAAGTATGTATCGAATCTATCGCATATTCTTAAAATACCATCGGTGGATTTGAAAGAGGACCTCAATTATATAGTTTAACCGGTAAGAATTTTAGATTGGCAAGAATGAGTATTAAGAAGCAAAGTCATTCTTATGGTAAAAGTTCTATGATGTAGCACTACCGTTGAAGAAATGACTTAGGAACCTAAGTACACTATAAGACAATAATACCCGCATCTTTTTCATTGATAAGGTATGTTCAAAAATTAGAGGATAAATCCTTAAATTCATGCATGCATTTTTATCACGTCATTTCATGCTTAATATTGGCTTTGCTTAAATAGAAGCTGCAGTATCCACTCCTAATGATAAATAATATGAGTGAGGTATTTTAAAATACCTTTATTTGATTATTACGAAAAATAAATTTTAAGCTATTGTTGATAATTTTTTGAGTAAATTTAGTATGATATGTTATAAAGAATTTTGATGACAAAATTTATTTTGATAGAATTATAAACTCTGTAATTTTGGCTTGAGGACGTTATTATTATTTCTTAAAGTACATGTTTAAGAGTTAATACTAGTTAATTAAGCTGGTATAAATGTTAAATAAGTGTTTAATAAAGTTTTAAATGAATTTTGGTTGAGTTTTAGAAAAGTTGTTTTAGTTCTTCACTTTTATACCCAAAATTCAAATGTAAATTTCTAATGATTGAAAAATCCGATTAATGAGACATTTATTTTTATTAAAAGAGGACAAGATAAGGATTTCATATAATCAAATTTGAGTCAAATCTATGGTTATATGAGAGAAAATCAACGCCAAGAATAAGTTAGATCACTGTAAGATTTCATAAGGTTTTCTTGTGTGGACACCCAAACTTCTGAGCTAAATTTCCATTAATTAGAATGGAGTTTTGAGAAAAAGGATAGAAATATGATGGTATAGAAAGAAATAAAAATGAAATCGGATGTTGGACGAGAAAGAAATAGCGACGAAAGTAAAGAACCTAAATGATATTTTTCAAAGAAGTGATTTTTGATCGAGGGACCTAAATGAAATTTATTGTATCGAAACCTGTTGAATCTGGGGAAACCCATCCAAACTCCAGGGAGAATATACTTAAGCCAAATAAGTGAACATATTCATGAACTTGGACACCACTTTTAACCTAAAACCTTAAGACATTGGGTGTAGGGATCCATTCCACTTATATATTACTTATTTATCTTATAAATTGCTAATGTGAGACTTTTTTACTTTACTTACTCACATTTAATATCTTAATAATCTCCCCCTGAAGTGTGAGTCTTTTCACATTAAACTTGAGCCTTACTTGCTCTCCCTCAATGGAAGCCCTTCTTTGTGTTTTTTATTGGAGTATTACGGTATTTTCAAGAGCCTATACTCCTACCAAGCCCAGCCTGCTTATCTCAAAATTTACGCCTGCCAATGCTCCACTCAGAGTCACTTGAGAGGTGAATATGCTTTTTTTCTCCAGAAATTGCTCCTTACAACTCTACTTTAGACTAACTCACTCTCTTTGAACCATCCTCGGGCTATCTTTCTTGAAAATCTATAATTTTTTCATCATTTCTTATGGCGGTAACAATCACAAGAATACATATATACCATCATCTTTGTATCGCGTCTCTTTCGAACCATCGACTCTGATACCACTTGTTAAACCTAGGGAAGCTCTTCCAAACTCTGGGAAGAACATACTTATACCAAATAAGTAAACACATTCATGAACTTGGACATCACTTCTAACTTAAAACCTTAAGGGATTAGGTCTATAGAGCCATTTCACTTATATATTTCTTATTCATCTTATAACTTTCCAATGTGAAACTTTTTCATTTCACCCACTCACACTTAATATCTCAATAAAACCTTTTTTGATATGCGGGATAAAAATTCATTATTTTTGGTATTTTAAGAGTATGTATCAATATATTTATCTAATGTATCAATACGTTAGGGGAAATACAGAAAAGATATTGTTACTTTCAGCTGAAAAATACGTCATCGACTTAAAGAAACAAATATCTAACTTAGAAAAGGTTATTTTCATGCTTTCATGCTTTCTTATCAATTGTTTTCTTGATTTCAAAGCTAAACTTGTATTTTCCTAATCCTTATGCATGATATAGGAAGAATGGGAGCTAAAAATCCCCATTCTTCATAGTTTTCATTTCTTTCTCATCTTAGTAATCCATCGTACAAACTGAAATCCTTTCTTCTTTAATTTCTTCAATTATCTACCAATTAAAGCTTCATTTCTTATTATAAAACATTAATACCATACCCTCTATAATCTACAAGCCTTATTTTGTCTATTAGGCAGAGATATCGATCGAGAGAACGAGAGAGAGGTATTCGATTACTGTTTATATTTTAGGGGTTTTCTCAAATTGAAGTCACCAATACTTTCTAGAGTCAAACTTGACTCTTTTGATAAATTTATAAATAATTTATAGCCTTAATTTCATGGTTGATTGAGGGATTAAAATGTTAGGGTTTATTGTTCCTTCATTAGAATTTTTTTTTTATAGAAATCCGAATTTCTTTACATTATTTAGAGCATAGAGCTCACATATGCACATTTAGATCGTGGGTATCACAAAATGGGAAAGTTAGGTGTAAAAAAGAGTAAACCTGATTACTATGAGCATACACTTTACTATACAATCCATGATTTGATATAATTTTGATTAAATAGAATATATTTAGAATGCTTGAATAGAATAAAAGAATGGGTTATGAGTTTATAAAGGAATCGGATGTGGTTTGGATGAAAAATCGATAAAATGATAATACTAAGTTTGATATTGAACTGGGCATTTTCATGTATTGTACGTGCATAATTTATTGATTTTATGATATTTGATTAATGATTTCGTATATGTACGATCGTTTTAGGTGTGGGTAAGCTAATTAGAGGATTACCATTGTGAGAAAATCATCGAGGGACCAAATCTCTGTCTCATAGTAATGAGTGGATATTTTTTACCTTTTTACTTATTTTTAAGTTATTTATAAAAGAGAAAACTTATATTTTATACCTTAGGATGTTAGATGTTATTGTATGATCATATTGAAGAGGCAATAGATTTTTATTAATTGTATGGAGAATGGAAGAGTACTTTTTTTTTTCTGGTAGATTCTTATGATGATTATAATATATTTGTTTACAAATGTGATTTATGGCATGTTTTGTATAAGTTATAATTTAGGCCATGAGGCTGAGTATGAGATTGTTTTATCTTTTTGATAAAGATGGTTTTGTTGATGATTTTCTCTCCTTAATTTATTGATTTGGCCTTGCATGCTACGAATTTGTTAGTTTGGCCTTATGTGCCACTTATATACGGATTTTAGTTCATATGGGTTATGGGATTTATTTATTTGAGGGTAAGGATCACTATGTACTTTGAAATAGAATGAGTAAGATCCAACAGACTTAAGGATGAGAATTGGTCATACAGTTTGAAATAGAGTAAGAGTAAGTGGGATCCAATACCTCCATAATACATAGCATACTATTGTATAGATATATGCATATACATTTACCGGTTATGGATTATCCATATAACTTGAAATACAGTAGTTGGGATCCTAAATATCGAAAGGGTGCCTTGATATTCCGATTTATAATGATACCTCAATCATGTTTTGTCACGTTCCAACCCATGGGTCTCACACGTGATAACCGCCATATATTTCTAATAAGTATTTCTTAGGTCTATAACGCTTACTAAGAACCTGTAAGGTTGAAAATTAAAAAAAAACAAATAAAACATTTCTAATATTTTTTCGCCCAAATACCTAAACTTCCTTTCAATCAAAACAATCCAAACACTTTTAAAAATATTCATTTTTAAATCCATCATAAATAAAATCATACATTAATATAAAATATCATACAAACTAATGTTTAAGACTACATATTCGTTACAAATATCCATATTTAAAACATAAATTCTTTGTGTTCCTAAAAATATAGCAAAACCCAGAAAAACCATAAAAATATAAGACTCTCCCAATGGACCCAATGATAAAGGTGAGTCGAGTATAGAAGTAATACCTGAATTGACAATTCTCAATGCTATCACCACCCGTCACGTACTCTCTGCGCTATGCCTGTGAGTGGGGAAAAAGGGTGAGCATACTAAAGTATACTCAGTGAGGGAACATATAAAATAATAAGAATAATGACAATAATATTTAAAACATAAAGAATAACTTTTATCAAACAATAAATCTAAAAAGGAAAGAAAGAACAAGTTAAAATCTCTTTTCATTTTTAAATCAATACCAATCCAATCTTAAGAAAATAATTGGGCACAGCTATCTTCTCGGGATTTACACTGATCAGGCGCAACCCTGAGCCGTCAGTGGGTTTTGTATGTAGGAGAAAGCATGTTAGTTTTATAAAACTTGATTTAAATGCAGGGTTTTTCTGAAAAATACGCCCACCACTCATATTCACCTCGAGCATCCACAGGGTGACATCCGTGACTAACCTGACGAGACTCATAGGTGGTCAAATCTCACATCATCATAAAAATAAACAACCATACACCACCCTCACCTGTGAAGTCTCTACTCACCTAGACGACCTCTCAATCAGGCCGACGTTAGGCTACCTACCATGTAGCTATAGTGAACAATTCGGCCCTTATGATCGTATCATCAATATATATCCCGGCTCTCATGGCTATCAACAAAAACGTGCAAATCATAAAATCTAGCTCTCAGGCCATGTCATCAAGTATTAATATAAAATGTGGCCCATTGGCCGTATCATCATCGTAAAATCATTATACAACTCAATTCATGAAACATCAATATCCATATTAATTCACAATAATCATCAAAACATATAAATGCATTATAAGTTGGCCCTTGGCCGTAAATCATTTAAAACAGATTTATCAAACTAATAAAATCCATTATGCAAATCATATCTTACTTCGAAAGTCACATGAAAACACATATATATACGCATTTCTGTATAAATAAAAATACAAAGCGAATACATTATAAAACATTTACAAATCAGTATAAACATAAACATCAGATTTATTTTAAAACAATGAAAACATAAAAGATTCCACTCATAAGTTAGGGAGGGTACGCACTCCTTAAAATTTCTCGCTCAAGTTGGATTCTTGGTCCTCGTAATCAGAGCCTATCCATATAAATACCAAAACTTTATCAATAAACACTTCTAAACTATAAACGAAATTCATATACGAGGAATGCATGCAACCTAGATTCCTAAAGTCGATTTATACGCGAATTCGAATAAAATCCTCGTTATACATATTACCCAATCCTTAATACCGAGAACCCACATTTATGCTAAACTAATGTGTTTTAACTCAATTTCATGATTTCTATAAGTAAGCCCCACGTCCTCATCAAAATAGTACTTTAGATACTATTTATACCTAACTACATTTTTTGAATTCTCATTTCTAGCTTCCTAACGAGTTATCCAATCTTTTTATATCCTAACTAACACTAAAAAATCTAAAATCATACGATAAAACTAGAAAATCTATTATAAAGCACAGTAAAAATCTATTTTCTAAAAGTTGACCAAAATACAAAACAAAAGCTATAGATAAATTAGAAACAAAACTACGAGCCTTATAGTATCGTTGGTTTCTTCGATTTGGCCTAGAACCAGCAAAACCCTAATTTGAGCTCCGAAACCTTAATTCTTCAAACTCATTTTTGGCATTTCTTACGACGAATTGAAGCTACCAATGTGTTCTAGACGTGGAATGTGACTAGAGGGCGAAGAGAAATCAAAGAAAGGATCAAAAAATGAGGTGGGTGGGTGTATGTAGTAGAGAAGAGGCATGAAGAGAGGAAAAGGGAAGAAGAAGAAGAAGAAGACGGATAGAAGAGGGGTCAGCTCCCCTTTTTATAAAAGTAGGGGCAAAATTACCATTTTGCCCCTAAAGGTATAAGGAAATAAGCTTTTAAAAAGGGGGTAAATCGATCATTTTATGCGATTTAGTCGAATGAATCGACTAGTTCGTTCGATCGAAGTGGGATTTGTTCAAACGAATGATGCCCTTCGTTCGACCGAAATCTTCGATGACTCCCTGAAAAATCTTGGCTCAGATTCGTTCGACTGAGACAAATATTTGTGCAGTCAAATTTCAATTCGTTCGATCGAACCTCAGATTCGTTTGCTCAAAAAATCCCTTGACTCTCTGAAATTTCTGGTCCTTAAGTTCGTTCGCACAAACTTCTCCTTCGTTTAGTCGAATGCATTCGTTCGAACGAATCCAAGCATTCGTTCGAACGAATCCAAGCATTCGTTCGATCGAATGCTCCTTGCCTTCATTTCTAACAATGGTCGAATCTTCGATCATTCTTCGACATCCATTCCCATTCTTTACTTGTTTTAACTCTTTCAAAATCTCGTTTCGACCATCCAAATGCCATCAATCTACACCAAACTCAGGCGTACATTTATAAAAAGATGAAAATGCCTAACTCAAAAATATCGAGACTCACATATTTTGTTATACCACATCTATTTTATGATCGAGTTGTCTCTTTTAATGAGTATTTGAATGCTAAAAAGGCTTCTTGAAAAGTTCTTATAGATTATTTTGTTTACTATCCACTTACTGAATATTTTTCAATACTCACCTCTCTTTTCCTTAAATGTCAAGATAATGCTTTTAAGTGGCAGACGAGATTGTAGCTATTATAATTTTCTTCTTGATTCAGATAATCGACTTATATGATTACATATTTGGTCTATTGCGAACTCTTGTATAAAATAAGTTTGATAGTTGCTGAATGATTTTGTATAATTGATTTTACTTAATTGAGTATACATTCACGATGATTTCATTTTAGTTTGAGTTGTATTAAAATTAGACAATAATTTGTATTTAATTTCAATATTATAATAGATTTAAAATATTCTAAATTATTTAAAATTTTAATATAAATAGAAAGTTGATTGAAAACAAGTTTTTATTAATGTCTTACGTATCTTTAGAATGTATTCTAATTAATAGAATACATTTCTTGAAATTATGCTATTATCATGTAGGTCGATTCCTAGAATTAGGGTGTAACATATAATCATATAATAAATCAAATCATCTAGCTCTTTAACCATATCATCATAAAAATCAAACCATCATATATTCAATATCAAATCTTATGTGTCATGTCATCATAAATCATAAATCATTAAACATTTAGTTTATAAAATAATCATCATTTTCACAACTGGCCTCCTAACTTTATATATATGTAAATCAATATTAAGCAAAGGCCATATATCAATTTACATATAAATAAGAGATATAAAAAAATACTTATTATATTTGAAAACCATTTAAAATATTTAAATTATAAAACATTTGAAAATAAACAAAAACATATAAAATCCACTCACTTGTAAGGAAAGTATGCATTCTTTTACTATTCCTTACTTCTTTATAGTCTTTCTCTCAAAATATCAACACCTATTTAGATATATACATACCATCATTTTCTCTATCTCAATGTAATGAATGTGATCCATATATAAATTAATTATACCTATTATACTAATCTCCTTATGTCACACCCTAACCCATGGATCCCACATGTGACAACCGTCACAAATTCTTAATAAGCATTTTTTAGATCCAAAACGCTTACTAAGAACCTATAAGATTAAAAATCTGGAATCAAACACATACAAAACACTTCCAAAATGATTTCCTCCCAACACCCAAACATCTTTTCATAATTAAAACAAACCAAACACATCTAAAATCATTCACATCAAATCCATCACAAATAAAAATCATACGTCGTAAAATCAATAACATCATTTTTCACTTCTTCCAAACTCTCTCATATCACAAAACATTAAAATAATTTAATTACAAACAATATCAAAATCTCTCGCCTTTCTAAAAATATTGAAAACCATGGACACTATCATCAATACTACTCCCAGTGGACTCAATAAAATGTGTGAGTTGAGTATAGAAGTAATATTTGAAACCACAATTCTCGAAGCCACCACCACCCTTCATGTACTCTCTGCGCTAACCCTGTGAGTGAGAAAAAAGAGGTGAGCATACTAATGTATACTTAGTGAGGGAACACAAATAACAATAACAATAAAAATAATAGAAATAACTAAATATCATATTAAGCATATTCTGTACAAATAGTGTTCACCCACCTGAGGAGGATCTGAAAAGGGCAAGTTTAAAACATCTTTTTCTTTCAAATTCATTACTTATCACACTCAAGAGAAATCATTGAGCGTGGCTGTTTTTTGGGATTTCACTGATTAGTCGTAACCCCGAGCCGTCAGTGGGTTTTATATGTAATATAAATATGCCATTTTTAAAAATATCCTTTTTAAATGCATAACATAAAATAATACACAGTTATTTTAACAAATAAGTCCACACTGACGTTCGTCTCGGATTAACCACGTAATGACCTCGTGCTAATCCGACTGAGACTCACAGGTGGTCAAATCACCCACTTATGACAATAATCATGAACTCCGTATAACTCCCCCACCTGTGAAGTTTCACACTCATCTAGATGACCTCTATCTACTTAGGCCATCCCTAGGCTACACCAGTAGCTACTGTGAACAACAGGCCCTCATGGTCAACATCACCAAATATATAACATATATAGACCCATCACGACCATCAATCACAATAATATCATAATCCGGCTCACAAGGCCGTGCCATCAATATAAATTAGTATCAAAGTAAACTATATAAAAATCTGGCTCACCAGCCATCTTTCGTATACATCACAAGTATACTAACATAAGGCAAACATAAAACTCGACTTATCGACCATATAAATATATCAAATGCACAGAAAGCTGGCCCATCAGCCCATCCTCATATATATATAAATCACAAAACGTGGTCCCCTGGCCGTAACATCATTTAAAACATATAAAAAACCCGGCCCACTGGCCGTATTCATATTAAAGTATAACATATTATAAAAACTGGCTCGATGGCCATCATTTGTATCAAAACATAACACTTTAAAAAAAACAGGCTCAAAAGTCATTAATCATATAATAAATATATTTCGACAATTCAAATAAAACCATTTTTGGGCCCAACGACCATAGAATAAACAGAAAAGTTTGACATATTGTTAAACATATAAATATGAGCATTAAAATCATTTTAAATCATTAAAAACGTAAAGATATCCACTCATAGGTTAGGGAGGGTACGCACTCCCTAAAGGTCCTCACTCGGATCGGATTCTGGATCCTCACGATCGAAACTTAAACATATAAATAAACATTGAGATTCTATTAGCACATGCACGACCACTCAAACTCATCTAACATACACTCAGATCAACTCTAGAACGATCGTCCTGCCATCAATCTCGCCTAACCAATACACTTTTTGGTTCTTCGATCGGTTAACCAATCTAACCTTAAAATTCTATCAACCCAGAGCCTAAATATACTTAAACAACCTCAATAATAAGAACTAATCTCCAACGAAAGGTTCCCAAGCCAAACAGTGACTACCACTATTCACTACGAAAGGAACTTCTCCAAACTCGAGTTTTCTAGCTATCAAACCATATACCCGTGTACCTTACGTCTTAACTAACACGTTACAACTTGAAAACTCACAATATGATAGCCAAATTTCTTGTGGATGAACAATACTCGAATATACAAAATTACCAAAAACGAAAACCTACAGCTTAAACCAAAAAGTGAGCTTACCAACGGGTCGTTAGGAGCTTACAGTCGACGATTGAAGCGCACCGCCAGAACTCGAACTAAACTCTAAACCCTAGTTTCTCCACTTTGTAACTTTGGCCAAAATGACAAAACAAAGGTTGCAGAATGTAGAGGAGATGGAAAAGAGATAGATTTTGGTGTAGAAACTCCGTTTAATCGATTTGAAATCAAGAAATCAAGAGAAGAAATGACGAAAGAGAGAAAAGAGGGAAATGGGAGAGAACGAGAGAAAAATGAGAGGAAGAAATGAATTTTGAATACTATTTACCCATATATATAATATGGGTGTGAAATTACCAAAATACCCTTGAGTTCTGTGAAGGAAGAAAATTCAAGAAGGGATAATTTCGATCATTTCATCTGAATTTTGGGCAATTCAGTTGAATGAATCGACCAATTCGTTCGATCAAAACTGGCTTTGTTTGAACGAATAATGCCCTTCATCCGATCGAAATCTTCGATGACTCTCTGAAAAATATTGGCCACAAATTCGTTCGATCGAGCTATCCATTCATGCAGTCGAATGCCAATTCATTTGATCGAACCTCAGATTCGTTTGATCAAAAAATCCTTCAACTCCCTGGAATTTCTGGTGCCCAACTTCGTTCAATCGAATACATTCGTTTGAACAAATCCAAACATTCGTTCAATCGAATGCTCCCTGCCTTCACTTTTTATACCGATCGAATATCCAATCACTTTCTAACATCCATTCTCATACTTTCCTCTATCTAACTCTTTCAAAATCTTACACTGACTCTCAAAAATTACTGAAATTTACCGAACCCAAGCAAATATTTATGAAAAGTTAAAACTACCCTTATTCAAAAACATGAGGTCTCACACCTTATTTGACACTTTAACGCATTGAGGCTCTACTAAAATCCAATCATTTATCCCATTTTTACTAATGAAATCATATGGCCATTATCATATTAATATAATAATAATGTTTTTGAGCTCAATCTCTTAAATCAACTCTTAATCCATCATTTTTCTTTATATACAGTAAACCCTAGATCTTAAATGTCATTAAATCTCAAATCGTGTTTGAAATAGGTTAAAGTACTCATTGAAAGCTTTATTAAAAACTTAGTTATCTAAGGTATTCGCCAATTATAGGAAAGCTTAAGCTTTAACAAACCATAGCTTCTCCCTCAACTTAAATGGGGTAATGTAGATCGAAAGTAAATTGAAGATATTGTTTGGGAGGTGAAAATCTTAAGATTAATTGACGATTTTAAGAGAAATAGGGGAGGAATTGGATAAACTCTTAAAGAGAGAGATGGGAGAATTTGAGAATGAACTAAAGAGATGAAGATAGAGGAGAAAATGATCTATTCCTACCATTGGTCTATATTTATAGTGTCTCATGTAGTTATCATGTGGCCTTTAAAGGATTGAAAGAAAGAAGGTTTCAAAAGTGGGTAAAATGGATAATTTATGGGTAAGCTATTTTGTATTTCATATCAGATCTATGTTAATGCCTATTTTTTGCAGAAAGTATTAATGTATAGGCCTTTTATATCGACACTTCTCCTTTAAGTATTGGTACGTACCTTAAATATATTGATACTTTAATATAAAGTGTTTATATTTTCTTTAAATATATCAGTACTTTGATCGAAAGTATCAATACTTTTATTTGAATGTATCAATATTTATCGATATTTCTTATATAAAGTATCAATACTTCTTTTAATGTACCTATACATATCAACCTTCATTCTTATAGTATTAACATTTTTCTTAAAAATACTGATACTTCCTTTACTCGTATCGATATTTAGTCTTTATATTATCCATTTTAAAATTTTTCATATGAATTAATATGTTTTAACATCTCAGATTCTCATTTATATTAATCTATATTTTCAAATTAAATCTTTAACCTCAGTCTAGTATTGACTAGTTACTAATTATACACATGATGAAATATCAATATAATATCTAGAATGATTAAATTACTCTCATATTCATTAAATAGGGTTTACAGTTACATCTTACACTTAAATTTTTTATGATTTTAGTATGTTTTGATACAAAATATGAAAATACATGTATTTATTTGATAATTAACTTTGTCTTTAAATATTCATGCACGTGTTATGATTTTGATGCATTTTCGATAAACATATGAAAATACTTATATTCATTTGATAATTAGCTTTGGTTTTAAATATTAATATTTATTATACACTCGAGCACCTATATTTAAAGAAATATTTTAAAGTTATTTATTTAGGATTGATTTTGTCATGCCCTAATCAATGGGTCCTACACATGACAATCGTCACAGACCCTCAAGATTTATTCAATCACCTAGAATATGTCCTGAGAGCCTGTAAGGCCTTTACAAAATCCTGTTTCAAAAACCAGTAAATAAAACACTTCCAAATAAAATCATCCAAACATCCAAACTTCGAAATATCTCTATTCAATCTACAAACACTTCAAAATATATAAATCATTTCATTCATTATTCATTGAAGCATTTAAGATAAGTAATCCATTAAATAGAAAAAGAAATTGGTACAAACAGGTTTATAAATCTATTTACAATACTTGAAGAGTCAAATCATTATAATAATAAAAGTTAACAGAAATGAAACAACTCCAATAGACTGTGAACCATGTAATGTAAGTCGATCTATCATATACCTGATACTTTTAGCACCTGGAGCGACCACCACCAAACCAATACATGTATCCTTTTGAATACCCTGAAATTAGAGAGTGAGAGGGGTGAGTAAACGAGAGTATACTCTGTGAGTAAACTAAGAAATTAACTAAATAAATAACACTCGATCCAAAGTAGAAAAGTATAGATTAAACACATCATAAAACAACTTGATTTAAAAATATTTGATTTAGTTTGAAAACTTTGAAATATATATGGAAAATCATTGGGTTGGCTGCGTTTCTCGGTGATCACCCTGGCCCTTAGCATCCTGAGATCGTCAGTGGATTTTATATGCAGTAAAAACATGTTATTTATAAAAATTTATTTTGAAAATGCAGAGAATAAAATAATGCATGATTTAGTTATATAAAAATAATCCCACCATTGACGTTAGCCTTGGATTAGTCACATGGTGACATCCGTGACTAATCCAATGAGACTCACAGGTAGTCGAGTCATATCACATCATCACAATAATACAACTAAACACCACCCCCACCTATGAAGCCTCCACTCACCTAGGCGATTTTTTTATCAGACCGATTTTAAGCTACCATATATACCACTCACCTAAGTGTCCACATCCAAGTAGACTCTCCCAAGCTATCACCCTATAGCTACAGTAAATATCCCAGCCTTTATGACCATTATCACCTACATGTATGTTAAAATCCATATCCATATCTTTATGCAAGTCCAATATATCCACAAAAATATAAATATGATCATCAAAGCATTCATTAAACATAAATCAACTTAGCCTCCTGACCGTTCTCAATATAAATACTTTTTATTCCAAAATATGTACATATACCCAAACAAGCATACGAAGCAAAAGCATTAATCATATGAGGCTAACTCTATAAAACATTTATAAAC
>JAVXUL010108747.1:0-18536 GCA_035590515.1 Trichilia minutiflora
TATACCACATTCACAAACATATATAAAATTGGCCTTCGACCTCACAATCACAATATCAATATCATCAAGCACAAGCATAATAGGCCTTCGATCTCACATCATGACAATCGAGAATTCTCAACAATCGTAATGCTATCACAAACAAGGAGCTAACCCAGTCACTATACAACAACATAAATCTAACGCCTCCTCATTTCAGTTATACATATACATCTTTACATATTATTATTTCTAGTATTATATTCATTTATAAGTAACAATAAATGAGGCAAAGGGAAAGGAATGGGTCCATTCACTGTACTAAGGTGAAAAACTACCCTTTAGGTATCCTCTTCGTGGTGAAATTCCTTCTATCTTGATTATCGTACTAGGCTACACATACAAATATAGATTTAATAATTTGTCATAATATGCATGTATGATGTAATGCATGATTATACTACTCTAGTACTCCTCTCTCTCTCTCTCTCTCTCTCTCTCTAACATACTACTCTCACTGATTTTGCTCTACCTATGAATGTTTCTCATCGATTTTAATACCACAAGCTATCAAAGTCCTCTAATTTATCAGTATCGATGATAAATTAGAAAATCCTCAATTTTTAGGGTTTTGTAAATAGTGTTCGAGTTATCTATTCCTAGATCTATATGAAATAATAGCTAAATTAGAGAGATAGACTGAAGAACAAGCTTACCTAAACTTGTAGGTGAGCTTAAAGTCCCTCTTTGGCTCGAATCTCTCTTTTTAACTACTATTTATCATAATCTCTTCCTTCTTGATTCCTCGCGATCCAATGAGTAGAACTCCTATCAAAGGAGCTTTTTGTATTCTGGTGTTGGTTATGAGTTCATGGGAATCAAAATAGCAGAGTTTGGTAGAGAAATGGCTAAGATTAATTTTACACAGTTGAGAGAAACCGTTTCTATCAAAAATAGATAGAGAAAAAGTAAAAATTAGAAATGGGGAAGACGATCCCCCCGCTCAGCGTAAATAGGCTATGATATGCCCAAATATGTCGATACCTTTTAAAAATGTATCGATACCTTTGGTTTTTCACTGTTCACCATACCTGCAACGTATCAATGAAAGGTATCGATACGTTTCATCACAAACAGACTTCATTTTTGTCACAAAGGTGTTGATACCCTTGTCAAGATAACGATATATTTTATACTATTACTATTTATGATACTTTTAAGGTATCTATATATTTGGTCTATTATTATTCATCATGCTTTCAAGGTATCGATACCATGAGTTTGGCTCTCAACTCTTAAAGGTGTCAATACCCTTCTCCAAAGGTATCGATACCTTTGGCCTTACCCTATAATATATCGATACCTTTGTATCTAGTCCTTCTTCTAAGGAATGTTACTTCAAATAGTCATAACTTTGGATCCTGATATCTGCTCAGTACCTGTAAAATATCAATGAAAAGCTCTCTCCGAGCTCTACAAAAATGATATGAATTTTTTTCAAGTGAAGATGATTTTGGGTTAAAATTTCAATTCTTTCTCATAGACTCACATTCTATACCACACACCTTCTTAAACACAATTTCAAGTTATTACACCCTCTAACGCGTGATCTATAAATAATATCAAGTACAAAATCTCATTAAGGTTTTACTATAATGCTCATAACCCTAAAAGATGGGTTTCACATTTATCTTGTTGACTGACATGGCCAGAGGTTAACCTATTCACTGTTAGTGGTAGCTAACTTTATCCCTAACATTCTTTGGATTTTGTATTTAATATATTTGATATTTATCTGATAAATATCATTTCTTTAATAAACAAATATAATATTTATTCAAAAATTACATAATCATTAAACAAATTAATGAATAAATATCTTTCAAGGACAAAATGATAAAATCAATTTCAAATTAAACTTTTTAATTTATATTTGATTCTTTAACTTTTAAAATCATATTTTTAACTCATTTAATATTCCATATTATCAATAAATCATATAATTTTCATTAAATTACATATGTATATTCCAATTTTTAACAACTATCAAAATATATATATTCTTTAGCACTATGTTATCCCAAAAGCTGCTAGTCTTCTATGGATAATATTTTCTCTCTCTCGAACCTCTTTTACTGTATAAGGTTATTGGTGTAATCATGTAAGTTTACTATAGATTAACCGTAAACTTGTTCTAAACTTTTTGAAAACTCAATAACTATAGTTAATATCTAGCAATATACTGTAGTCCCTAAAGTATAATAAAAAAATACTCTATCAAACCTATTCTAAATTGTACATAGGTTCATGATATGTCAAAATTTTAAACTCAATTTATTTATGAACTATTGATTGATATGTTTAGAACTCATCATCACTAACTCTTTCATATGGCATTTAGTTTACTCTATCCAAAGATTTATGTTTTAAATATTTATTGATATTCATCTATGAACTCAAATTCGAATAGAGTTAGAAGTATTTCTAATCCTATAGATCAAGTCAACAGATCCCATCTTGAATATCGTTCATCTTTATATACAAACAACACATGATCAAATCAAGTTTAACATACAAGATATAATTAGTCTCATGTTTGTATACCATATGAACCATGTATATCGACATCAAATTTAACCATGATATATCAAGTCAAAAGATTATATTGTACACTAGTACTACCATACAATAAATCTGAACTACATATATTATCATATGATTTATTATCATTTGATTATGTTTAAAAAATAGTTCTTTAACTATTGATTATATTAATATCCTATTAACGTGACTCTCATCATTATCCGTAATAATATTAGCTCATAAAATTTATGTTTACTATACGATATTGTTGTCCATTCAATATTACTTTAATAGGGAACAACTTTGATAATATCATTTAACATTTAAATGAAAATGATTTAATTATATGCATACTTTATTTAAATGCATGATAAAAATAAAGAAAGTAGTATATATATATATGAATAAAGAACTTTTTCTTTTTATTAATAATAAATGTTATATACAAGAAAAAATATCTTTAAAGCTGATAACATAAATGATTTTTAGAGTATTTTCTAATATATTTGACATTAAATTTACCAAATTTATCATTAATATTGTATAAATAAATAAAACATGAACAATTGTATCATAAATCAGACTAGGTAAATTCTCAAGAAACACTAAAAGAGTTGCAAATAGTCTCACTTAAAATCCAATCTCTTAATCAAAATTTTTCTAGGCAGATAATTTAATGATACAACATATCACTATGAACATTAGTTAACAATAGGAAAAAAAAAAGTTTTATGTAAATTTCATAAACCTTAAGCAATTTAATTACAATTAATAAACCTAATTTTGCTTGCATAATGATTATACATACAATTACATAATTTATGCATTTATAAATTAAAATATGCATAATAAAGAAATTAATTTTAACTAAATTTTGTATGCATAATGAAACATAAATTACGCACACAAATATAATAAATACAACTAATTTATGCATTACAAATAAAATATGCATAATTAATTTTGCATGCATAATTAAATTAAATCCATAATTAATTTATCTATGTAAATATGTACAATCAATTTAATTCATAACAAAATATACATAATGTTCTAAATCAGTTAAATATAAAATCTAGAAAATATTGCACCCATAAAGACTGAATCGCCGAGTGGTTAAGGCCTTGTATTAAGACCATATGGGGCTAGTTTTGACTCCCACTGCCTCGAAATTTTGGCCTTTTTTAAAAAATGAAAAAATTAATGACATGTAGGTTGTAGAAAACACAACCTCCATGTAATATGGTCTTGACCATTTTCATTTTTTAAAAAATGAAAATTTTATGACATGTACCACTGGAAAAAACACAACCTACATATCATATGGTCTTTGAAACCATAAATACCCGTTTCAAATGTAGTTAATACAGTCTCTTAATAAAACAATTTATAATTTGCATTATCCATAGATAAGCGACATGTCGTCTAGAAGTTGAAGTCTCTCCAACCTCTAGTAGGATCGACTTGATGCTGTTCAAACTGTTTCAAATCCAGATAAAAACTCAACGGTTTCTCCATTTTTTGGCTACCAAATTCAATGTTTTAAAGGCTAGAACTGTTATAAAATCAATTACTAAATAATTCATAGTATTATTTGGTAGCATAATACCTCAAAATTTGGCCATGAAATCAAAAAGTTTTGGGGCATACAAAATTTTTTCAGATTATAAAAAACTTAAAGAAGAGGTATAATTACGCTATGATATCAATTGTTGGACACTAAAATATGTTCTAAATATATTTCTAATTATTTAAACATTAAATAGATAAAATAGTGAAAGTCTTACCATTAAACTTTCTGCAGTTTATTGACAAATTGAGGAGCTTATAAGTCTTTCTAACTCTCTTTAAACAGTGAAACTATTTTTGAATGAGTTAGTAATCTTAGAGACCTCAAAACCTTATCTATTTATAGTACTCCTTTCATCAAAGAATTGAGAAAAAGTTGAAAACATGGGATAGTGATTACAAACTTAAATGTAATGAAAGGCCATAAATGTTTAGAACGTGGTACATTGTGAATGTTAGAACATAAAATTATAATGCAAGAAAATGAGTTAATTTTATTAAATGTAAAAGAAACGTTCTAACAGTTGTGTGATTTATGCATATCTTTTTGGAAATCAAATATTAGGATTTTTCTTCTTGTTCTATATTTTGAAAATTACGGCTACAGATGGTCATTAAGCCTTAGGATTCCATACAAATATGTGCAACAGCAAAGAATGGAGCAAAGGGGATTTACAATCACATCGTTTATAGCCAGCTTCAAGCAAAGTCTATCCCTAGAGCTCTGAATGATAGGTTACCACTTTAGAAGAAGAGTCCCCAACGCAGGTTCAGACAGCAGCATCACAGTCTTCCGGAGTGACAGGTTGTGGCGGCTCTCAGTTGGGTGTTTCGTTTTGTAATTTAGGAATGAATATTGTGAATTATCCAAATTTTGGTCCGGTGAAACTTTTTGTTGGAGTATTTGTGATAGTAATACTGCAAGGCCACCATTCTAGCAATCATTGCAATCTCTGTTGATTACATAATTATACTATTATATATATTTAATTCATATATAATTAAATTGATTTCCCATAAATTGATTCATATATACTAATTATGATTACCCAAAAATTTATTGTTAAGTGTCTGTTTCCAAATTGATCATAGACAGATGGATGAGATGACTGATTTTGTTAATGCAAATTTATAGCTAGCTAGGGTTTGTATTCTTCAGAATTACATATTATGTTCAGCTAGAAGACTAGAATTGAACAGTCGTTTGTAATTGGGAGACAAAATCGAATGTTTGGTATTGGAGCTATGAAGCTTTGAAACCAAACCAAACCATAGTTGGACAGAAAAACTAAGCGAAACCAACTAATTCCAAGAAGCTATCGGGAAAAACAATGTTGGTATTGGAATTAGGAAACACTGAAACGAATTGAAAGCATAATGTGCTGTACTTGTCTGTTTTTCTTCGTTTTAATTATCTTTAGATGGACAATATCAGAACTGAAGAGTTTAACCGAACAATATGCTCCTCTATTGATGATCTAGTCATTAAACAACTATTTGAATGGAAGACAATTCGATTTCTGCTGTTAGTTGTATTCAAAATGATAATTATCAAAACTCCTTAACAATTCCATTTCTTCTTGGGTTGCATGCTGATTCATTCTATGTACATATTTTAGGAGGAGAACCAGTTAGTTGATAATAACTAACATGCATGGATCTTGGTTGCTAATATTAGTCGCTTGCTTTCGTTAATCTCTTTTGTCTCTTTTACTGTAGTTCTCATTCCTTTGAGGAGAACTAGATATTCGAGGTATTATATCTGCAGGAGATTTTATGCTGAACCCAAACCATCTTTCAGGTTATTAATTACTTAGGCGCATTCTCATGACTGAATAGTCATGTATCCAAATAGTCAAAAGCGTCTTACAAAAGAAAAGAAAACACAATTCCAAACTTCATATGCAGTGATAAAATTCAGTTAATTTGTTAAAGACTTGATATAGTAAAAATGAATTGATCAATAAACATGGCATGATATCATTCGATCAGCATCCATGATGATCAATGGCCAAGAAAATTGAAAGTATTAGGAACCTACAATCTCCTTGAATTATGTAAACCAAACTTCTAAAAAACTGCATTTATAAATTATTAGACTTGGTCTCTCACCACAAATCTCACAAGTAATTCTTGCAATCACCTACATATATTGCTTCCCTAATCTCCCGGAAAAATAACAAATAGATGAATCAAGGATATCAACTTATCTCTTGATTTCATTTCCAAATCAAAATGTAAATTCATTTTCATGCATGCAAATGCTGCGGTAGAACAAGAGCCAACAAGCATTAGAATTTAGAATTTGATTTTTAAAAAAATAGTTTTTTCAGTTGGAAAATTATATTGTAGTTACCTAGGTAACTCTTTAGGGATCAAATCATGGCTTCCCTTTCGTCGCAACCGTCAAAGAAAGTGAGAAACGGTGGGGGTTCAAAGGACTCGGAGAGAGGTCGGAGTTCATCATCAGGTGGACAGACAGTAAAATTTGCAAGAAGAACTTCAAGTGGTAGATATGTTAGCCTTTCAAGAGAAGATCTTGATATGTCCGGAGAATTTTCAGGTGATTACATGAATTACACTGTACATATTCCTCCTACACCGGACAACCAGCCGATGGAATCATCATCTGTTGCTGTCAAGGCTGAAGAGCAATACGTGTCGAATTCTCTGTTCACTGGTGGATTCAATAGCGTTACGCGTGCTCATCTTATGGATAAGGTGATTGAATCGGAGGTTAGTCATCCACAAATGGCAGGAGCTAAAGGTGCTTCTTGTTCCATGCCTGCTTGTGATGGCAAAGCAATGAAGGATGAAAGAGGAAATGATCTAACCCCTTGTGAATGCAGGTATACATCGTATGAGCAGAAATTCTCTAAGTTAAAGAACTGTAAATGTATCTATAATAAAACTATTTGCAGTTGAAATGTGAAGCTGATAGCAGCATTTAATTTGTGTTGTCTGTTCAGGTTCAAAATATGCAGAGATTGCTTCATGGATGCACAAAAAGAAAACGGTCTTTGTCCAGGTTGCAAGGAGCCTTATAGAGCAGAATATGATGATGAACCAGATTATACAAATGGGGCACTGCCATTACCAGCTCCGAATAAAGGGGACGGAAACAATAACATGACAATGATGAAGAGGAACCAAACCGGAGAATTTGATCACAACCGATGGTTATTCGAAACAAGAGGTACTTACGGATATGGCAATGCATTGTGGCCTCAAGATGACACCTATGGTGATGACGACGAAGATGGATTCAAGGGAGGTATACCAGACAATTCCGATAAGCCATGGAGGCCACTTAGTCGGACACTGCCAATTCCAGCAGCTATCATCAGTCCTTACAGGTTGATAATCTTCATTCGGTTGGTAGTCTTGGCATTCTTCTTACATTGGAGAGTTACCCATCCGAATAATGATGCATTGTGGTTGTGGTTTATGTCCATTATTTGCGAGCTTTGGTTTGCTTTCTCTTGGATTCTCGATCAGGTTCCCAAGCTTTGCCCAGTCAATCGTTCTACTGATCTTGATGTCCTCCGGGACAAGTTTGATCTACCATCACCTTCCAATCCTACTGGCCGGTCTGATCTTCCTGGTGTTGACATGTTTGTATCCACCGCAGATCCTGAAAAAGAACCTCCGATTACTACGGCCAATACTATCCTTTCCATTCTTGCTGTTGATTACCCTGTGGAGAAAGTTGCCTGTTACATTTCTGATGATGGTGGTGCTCTTCTTACTTTTGAGGCAATGGCTGAGGCTGCAAGCTTTGCTGATTTATGGGTACCATTTTGTAGAAAACATAAGATTGAACCAAGGAATCCTGAAAGTTACTTCAGCTTAAAAATTGACCCGACCAAGAACAAAAGCAGGCCTGATTTTGTCAAGGATAGAAGAAAGATGAAGAGAGAATATGATGAGTTCAAGGTCAGAATCAATGGACTTCCGGATTCCATCCGAAGAAGATCGGATGCTTTCAATGCAAGAGAAGAAATGAAAATGTGGAAGCATATGAGGGAGAGCGGTGCAGACCCTACAGAGCCAATTAAAGTAACGAAAGCTACCTGGATGGCCGATGGAACACACTGGCCTGGAGCTTGGACCGTTCCTAGCAGTGAACATGCAAAAGGTGACCATTCTGGTATACTTCAGGTATGTAAAAATCTTTCATAATTTAATGAGTCAATCAATCAGGTATCTATATCGATCTTATTGGAAGGCCAATTGTCAATCAAACATGTACATGTATGTACATACAACCAGGTGATGCTGAAGCCACCAAGCCCTAATCCATTATTGGGAAGTGCAGATGATGATAAAATCATAGATTTCACAGATGTCGATATACGTCTTCCTCTGTTTGTGTATATGTCACGTGAGAAGCGTCCAGGTTATGATCATAACAAAAAAGCTGGTGCCATGAATGCTCTGGTGCGAGCATCAGCAATTCTATCCAATGGACCATTCATCCTCAACCTTGACTGTGATCACTACATCTACAACTGCAAAGCTGTTCGTGAAGGAATGTGCTTTATGATGGACAGAGGTGGTGAAAGTATCTGCTACATTCAGTTTCCACAAAGATTCGAAGGCATTGATCCTTCCGACAGATATGCTAATAACAATACTGTGTTTTTTGATGGCAATATGCGTGCCCTGGATGGTGTTCAGGTATTCTTTGTTTCAACTACTCATTAATAATTAAATAATTAATAATAATTTCTAATTCTTTTCTTTAAATTATTATTATTATTATATATGAATTTTCAGGGTCCCTTTTATGTGGGCACGGGTTGCATGTTCAGGCGATTTGCATTGTATGGATTTGAGCCACCAAATCCTGATAAGAATCCTCAAAGTAATGCAACTGAGATGCATGCCTTAAATCCTACGGATTTTGATTCGGAACTTGATGTGAATTTACTGCCCAAACGCTTTGGAAATTCAACAATGCTTGCTGAATCTATACCCATAGCTGAGTTTCAAGGCCGTCCCCTGGCTGATCATCCTTCTGTTTCATACGGACGTCCTCCTGGTGCCCTTCGAGTCCCCAGAGATCCACTCGATGCAGCTACAGTCGCTGAAGCTGTCTCGGTTATATCTTGCTGGTATGAAGATAAGACAGAATGGGGTGACAGAGTTGGTTGGATTTATGGTTCAGTTACTGAAGATGTGGTCACAGGTTACCGTATGCACAACCGTGGTTGGCACTCTGTTTACTGTGTAACCAAACGTGATGCATTTCGCGGTTCAGCTCCAATCAATCTCACTGATCGTCTCCACCAAGTTCTCCGTTGGGCTACAGGTTCTGTGGAGATTTTCTTCTCTAGAAACAATGCGTTTCTCGCCTCTAAAAAACTTAAATTACTCCAGCGTATTTCTTATCTCAATGTCGGCATTTATCCATTCACTTCTTTTTTCCTCATCGTCTACTGCTTCCTCCCTGCACTGTCCCTGCTTTCGGGACATTTCATCGTTCAGACATTAGACATCACGTTTTTATCCTACCTGTTAACCATAACTCTGTGTCTTATAGCACTAGCCATTCTGGAAGTACGGTGGTCAGGTATAGGATTGGAAGAATGGTGGAGAAATGAGCAGTTTTGGCTTATCTCTGGAACCAGTGCTCACTTGGCTGCTGTACTCCAAGGTCTTCTGAAAGTGGTTGCTGGAATTGAAATCTCATTCACATTGACATCGAAATCAGTAGGAGAAGATAACGAAGACGAGTTTGCAGAGTTGTACCTCGTCAAATGGACTTCACTGATGATTCCACCAATTGTCATAGCAATGATAAATATAGTAGCCATGGTCATTGCATTTTTAAGGACAATTTACAGCTCAGTTCCTAATTGGAGTAAGCTCATCGGTGGAGCTTTCTTTAGCTTTTGGGTGTTGGCTCATCTTTATCCTTTTGCCAAAGGTTTGATGGGAAGAAGACGGAAGACGCCAACCATCGTTATTGTGTGGTCAGGTTTGATTGCAATCACACTTTCATTGCTCTGGATCTCTATTAGTCCCCCACAGCAGACCGGGGGTACAGCAGCAGTTGGTGGAGGTTTCCAATTCCCTTGAGTAGAGAACTAATAACAAACTTGGAGCAGCAACATTCTTAGTGGTTGAAAGTAAAGAAGATTTTGCAGATTCCTATACCCACTTCTTCCATTATGCTTTTTCCTCTCTACCTTTCTACTGGGTGTCAAAAATTAGCATATTCAAATGATAGATATAAAAAGTTTTGTTTTTTTGGTGTTAACCCGTTGAGAGTGAAGAATCAGTTTGACCTGCTTCATAAAAAGGAATGATCCATACAAATATGTAAACCGAACATTAATTTTTATTGTGTCAATAACATATTTTAATTCATGCTTAGCTATCAATAATTGCTTTATACATTTTCTACTATCTACCAGAATAAAAGTATTTCAAGACTTCCTGACTATCATTCTGTTTCTATCCACAAAAGTTTATATATGGAATTGCAAATAGTTGTTGATAATCAAATAAATAAGAAAATTTAAACAGGTAAAATTTGTTGATACACGAGAAGGGTCCATTCCACTCGCACAGAAGAATATTTTCAGGCAAAAAAATGGCCTACATGCTTTAAATTATATGTTTTGTACCTGAAATGTCTTCTGACATACAATCCTAAATGCTCTAGAAAGGAAAAAAATTGCAGGAAGATTACTCTCCAGAAGAAAACAAGTAGTGGCTTCCAAGTATTTACCTCTCCCAACCAAAAGGTGGGAAAAAAAAAGGAAAAAGAAAAGAAAAAGGGATAAGCATACATCTCTATCCAACTACCATAACTGTATTACATATAAGAAGGTTATATAAGAAGGTTTAAATAGAAGCCTGAGCTTCGACTATGAACTAAAAGGATGATTCTTCAGCTGCTATTTAATGGAGTAAAGGGACGGCCATTCCACAATCTAAAGATCAGATTGCTCAAATGGAACACGCACAAACAACTGGCCATGCAGGGTAACTACTGCAGATGTTTGATGTGGATCAATTCTGGAGGATAAGCTGACAACCTAAGAAAAGGAAAAGCATTTTTAACATGAGATATAACCACAAGATATAAGAATATCATAAAAGTCCTATCTATGTTTTCTCCTTTTCCTGGTTGCAATCTACAGTAATGAATTGGTAAACGTGACGAGTCTCAAAAATTTTCAGAAGTACTAATAACAACAAATACTTTGTAATTATTAAAATCATATGCTTATTATGAGATTAGATTTCCACAAATCTGTCTTGATACATCAGTACCCTCTATAAATCATATACCCAAACCATAAAGTAGTATTTTCAAGTGTTCTAAACATGTTGTGGACTCCATGATTCATTTACAACTCTATAAGAGATTTAGGTCGAATCAATCCCTGACTAACCTTTTTAAATGGGGTCACACCCCAAGGATTATCCAGTTGCTCTGGCTGACCAGATATAACCAAACGCCCAGCTGGGTCAGACTGAACATGCACCTGATTTATATTTTTAAAAGAAAGGAAAGCATAATAAAAATGGTAACAGAAGCAGATTACAATACCATCAAAGAAAAAAATGAGGCAAAAATGACCAGCACAATAAAGCCCATTGTAATCGCACTCCATTAGACATTGCATATCAGAAAAATTATTCAAAATTTAAAACTCTCTAAAACCTAGATAACCTTTCAGGCAATATTATAGCAAGTGTACAATCACGGGTGAAAACATGAATATTGATTATTGACTGCACATAAATTGTGACTCAATTCCAAACAGTCAAGTCAGATACAGGCCATTGAAGATTTTACCATTCCAACGGGATAAGGAGACGTAATAAATCAAGCTAGCAGAAGGAAGCCCATTTAGCCCAAAATTTTGACATGTAAGTGGTTTAAAAAGCATTACATGCAAGCAAGGTTAACCCCAAGCTCCAAATGCATGCTAGCATTTCAACTAGCCAAAGCAAAAATAACGTTAACCTAAACATGAATATTACATGCATGCTCCAGACATATATGGTGAACTGCAAGCTCTAATTCTGTGCCTTAGTTTTCATAAAGCTTAAGCCAAACTCCCATCTACTAACTACAAATTAGGTTTCCCTTTTTAGTTGTTTTCCTTTTTTTGGGGTTGATAAGGTACTCACTTCTTTTCCATTGCTTTTCCTTTCTTTTGTTCATGTTCTATTGTTAGTCTAGTAATGTGTTAGGATATCAAGTGTTAGTGTGTGAAGTGAAAAAGTCCCACATTGGAAAGTTACAAAGCAGATGAGTAATATATAAGTGGAATGGACCCACAGACCCAATGCCTTAAGGTTTTGGGTTGGAAGAGGTATTCAAGTCCAAGAATATGTTCACTCATTTAGCCTAAGTATGTTTTCTCCGGAGTTTGGGCGGGCTTTGGCCTAAGTATGTTCTCTCTTTTGACCTAAGTATGTTCTCTCCGGAGTTTGGACGGACTTTCCAGAATGCAACAAGTAGTATCAGAGCCGATGGTTCGGAAAGGACCCAAGTACGGAGGCGGTGGTATAGGTGTATTCTCGTGGATGTTGCCGCTATGAAGAATGATAAAAGAACTATGGACTCTCAAGGAAGATGGCCCAAGGAGAATGGCCCAAAGAGAGTGGGTTAGTCCGAGGTGGAGTTGTAAGGCACGGTTCTTGGAGAAAAAGAGCACGTTCGCCTCTCACGTGACTCTGAGTGGAGCATTGGTAGGCACAAACTCCGGGATAAGCGGGCCAGGTTTGATAGGAGTATGGACTCTTGAAAATACCATGATACTCAAATAATAAAAAGAAAAAAAGCTTCCGTTCAAGGGGGAGCAAGTAAAAGCCCAAATCCAATGTGGAAAAAACTCACACTTGAGGGGGAGATTGTTAGGATATCAAGTGTGAGTGTGTAAAGTGAAAAAGTCCCACATTGGAAAGTTACAAGACAAATGAGTAATATATAAGTGGAATAGACCCATAGACCCAATGCCTTAAGGTCTTGGGTTAGAAATGGTATCTAAGTCCATGAATATATTCACTCATTTGGCTTAAGTATGGTCTCCTCGGAGTTTGGACGGGCTTTCCGGGATGCAACATAATGTGTACCTAAAGATGCTCTCTTGCTAACAACACAGGCCAAACTCAAATGCAACTGGAAACCTACTGCACGTAAACCTTTTGATATTGCACCTAGGTCATCCAAAACTAAAATGACTTATAAAACACAAGTGAGCTTATAATAGTTGATACCTCCTCTCGCAGAAGCCCAGGAACTAAAGCATATACTTCAAAGCAGTCACTCTGTATGCAAACAAATTTTTTTTTTTTTTTGTGAAAAAGAAAATTGTTGTAAGAAATTCTTCAGTGGTGAAATATTACTCTTTTATATGAGCAATACCAGAGAAAACTTACAGTTCTTTGCACATTAATCTTCACCCAATCAGCAGAGGGTCCAACATCAATTACCATCGTGTCAGATCTGCCACAAAAAAGGCAAGACACTAGCATTTGTCAGGATACAGAATTGTATACTAAACAAGCTGAGAATGAGAATGGAAAATAACTAGTGATCTTAACTGTGGATTTGTTGATTTAACATTGGTAACTTGAATAGTACGCTCAGCTGTAGATGGCTTTTTACGCTTCAGCATACCTGAGCCAATAATCCAAGGTTTAGAGGGATAGTAACTGATAAACAAAGAAAAATTTTTTAAGAAAATGAGGAACTATGTTATAAAATATTGCTGGAGATCCTGAAAGTTATTTCATACCTATATTTTTAATCTGTCTATCACTTTTTGGCATAGAATTTGAATTCTTTTCCTAATAAAGCAAAAAAAAAATGTGTCGTTAAGCAAACAATAAACAGAGAACCAGGAAGGGAAAAGTTTTTATTTTCTAAGATTAGAAAGAAAAAGAAGAAAGAACAAGAGTTTCAATTAATAGTATATAGAAGTTTGCCACGGACCTTGATGATTGGTTGACAAACCTCTCCACTACCAAGAAGACGCTTAGAATGCCAACCCTGCATGGCACGAGCTGCCGCATCCCTCCGAGCCCTGCCTGATCCAAGAGATTGACAGCCAGAAGGCTGCAAAAATATTCAAAAGAATCACTGGAAAAGTTGCATGACTGAGCTGCATATTTATGCACATAAACCTCAGAGAATGCATTTTGATCTAATTCATGTTGATTTTAATTAGCAAGCAGGAAAAGTATGACCAAAAACATTATCAACTTAACAGATAATCATTGATTGTTACTCGTGAGAATCGGTTTCAACAATTTGGTTTAATTTACATCAAGAAGTCAAATCACCATAACCACCACAAAATGCATACCCGAAGAGCGTTTTGTGTTTTATTTCAACAATATTCATTTGCAGTATAATTGTATTATACTAAAGTACGAAACACATAGGCATAGAATGCAATAAGACAAAGAACGAAAAACAGCCATATCTCCTACTAATAAATAAAGAAGACATCACTTAAGGGATAACTCCTCCATCCAGATTTCCAATTAAAATTTGCCCCATAATTTCACCTCAATTATGGTACTTTAATTTCATCACCAAATTTTGAGCTATAAATTGTTCTTAACAGAGGGGTCGATGAAACAATATCTGTTACAAAAGCACTGAGACTATTGAAAACTTGATCCTTTAAGATGAGATAGTAAAGTCAATATATTGGCATCTTATATGCCGCAACAAATCACAACATTAATTTGGCAGTAAGATTGTTTTGTCCCTTATCCACAAAGATATTGCAAACATCTTTCAGATTACCTGATTATCAATCCTATGGTGTTCTGGAAGGGAAACATCACGGAAAGGATGCTCGCCATTATTCATTCTATGCTTCTCATATTCAAGTAAAGCCTGAAAATACTGATAATCAGTAACTCCAGGAGATACAAATAAAAATGGAGTTCTTTTTCAAAATAAAATAAGCAATTAAGAATCTAAAATCCACAGAAATTTTAGCAGTTAAGAAAACCTTCTCATAAAAAATTCAAAATGTCCAAGAGACAGTGGTGCATGTCCTGTCCACATGAAGAGGAAAAAAATATAAACCTAACTGTTACTATTGAATAAAAAATCTAAAAGGCACACGAAAATTAATAGTTATCACTGTCATACAAGAAAAAGAAATTAGAGGCAAGTAAAAAACAAAAAACAAAATTTATGATTTAGTCATAACAATGCAGTAGCCAAATAAGCTTGAAATTCCAACAGTTTTTCTGAACATCAATTAGGACTACTCCAAACAACCATTACTAGGGAAACTATTAGATATTATTGTAATCTTTAATAGATATTGCTCTAATCTTTAATATCTTACTATCTAGCCAATAATAAGAATTAGTAAACACATACACAAATCATAAGAGGAAAATCCAACCTCAACATTTTTTAAGAATGAAACTGCTGACTGAAATAAAAGGTAGAAATCAACCAAATTTAAGATTGACCTTACTTTGGGGGATTGAATGATTCTCCCACTTGCCTCCACAACTTGCATGAGGTGACCTATAAATGGCCACAAACAGAAACTAAGCTTTTATATTTGAAAAACAACATATTGGAGCACAATCAAACAACTTCAATGATTTATATCAGCACAAACTAGATGAAAATGATAAAAAAATGAATCTATCATCCAAAAAACATCTAGACCATAGTGCTTCAACGACCATAACCAACAAAGTTAGTAAGGAGATGAATACTATAACAAGAATATAGCACAATTGCAATATCATTAAGAAGTAGAAATTGAACAATTGAACTAAAGATGATCTAAAAATAAGTTGGAGAGTGACGAACGGTTATTTGGTGTCATCCATCTTTAAGTCCTATTTACTTTGAACAAAGAAATACAGAACCTAATTCATAAAGAAATAAATGTGAAACCTTAACCAATAAAAGGCAAGTGCTTCAAAGAAAATTGAACACAATAACATTTTTTTTTGCAAGACATACATTTCTATAAAACATTAAGGTAAACAAGAGCTATGACAGCATGATGAATAAGAATCTACAGAAATATAAACTAAACAAACCTCATCATAGCCACCGAGTTTGATCACAGCTCTCCATAACCTTAAAGGAAAAAGAACAAACAGAACAACCATAGAATTAGAATGGTCCTAATAAAAGAGTGTATTCAAACTCAAAAGAATAAGTCAGCAGAAACTTACTTCAACAAATTCAAGTCCTCTCTGTAAAACTTGGGGTGCTTAAATTCTAGGCTTCTCTCTTTGTAAAAATTTTCTACTTCCTTCACAAATGCTGCTTGCTCCTCCTCTGTTCCTGATTCATCGCCTTCAGCAACAAGAGGTTCATAAAGAAATAAAAGGTTTGAGCTTTTCATACTAACTTCACCCTCAACATCCACCTCTGGTTTTGACTCCTTAGACTCACTCTCTGGAGACAACTCCATGTCAGCCACTCCATCATTTAATTCCTCCCCTTTTTCATCATCTTCAGCTTTTATATCTGATGCCTCCTCATCAGCTGAAGCACGCTCTATCTGATTCAACAGATGCCCATGTTTTCCATCAATGTTGCTACCAGAAAGTTTTTTGGGAGTTTCATCAAGTAATTTCACCTGCTTTTCATCATTTTCAGCTTTCACATATAATGACCTCTCATCAGCTACAGCACATTCTAGCTGATTTGACGGATGAGCATGGCTTCCATCAATTTTACTACCATAAAGTTCAATGGCACTTACCTCAACAAGTGAAGCATCATCCCATTTCCCAAACTTATTATCATTTGCAGATATTATCTCTGACAGCCTCTCATCAGCTGCAGTGCCTTCCAACTGATTCGACGAATGCTGGCTTCCATCATTTTTACAACCAGAATGTTCATCGGCACTTACATCTACAGCTGAAGCATCATCGAATTTCACCGTTTTTTCATCATTTTCAACTTTTAACTCTGATGACTTCTTGCCAGTTGCAACACATTCAAGCTGATTCAATGGATGCACAAGGCTTCCATCATTTTTTCTGCCAGAAGGGTTATTGACAACTACTTCAACTGAGGCATTATTATTGGTTTGGGCAGCAGCACAATCAACCACACGACTGTCATCATTTTTCCTACAAGAAAATTCATTGGTTTGGACATCAACTGAGGCATTATTTTCGGTTTTGGAAGCTGCAGATTCAATCACAAGGCTTCCATCATTTTTGTTACCCGAAAGTTCACTGACATCTGCATCAATAGAATCATTATTGTTAGTTTTGGCAGCAGCAGAATCAATCAAATCTTGGCTAGCAATATCAGATTCGTGACTCTTGTCATCATTATCTGCAGACTCCAATTCCATATCATTATTGTTTCTGTGTACCCCATTGTCATCACTGGCTAATCCACGTCTTTTAAAATCATTGTTTTCAGTCTTCAAATCAACATTTTCCCCAACATTTTGATCTTGATTATTTTCTGGGACAGAAGAAGGTGGATCTTTTAGGTCAATATGTGTCTTTTCATTGTTCATATTCACATCAGAAGCTTTCTCCTCCTCCATATCTTCCTTTCCCATTTCTTCTTTGGCACAACCCATCCCACCAGTACTTATCGTTTTTTTAACTCCAAAACTTCAAAATTTTCTATAAACAATATAAACCAACTTCCTGCACGTTCACGTTAACGTTAAAACCCCGTGTACAATAGAGAACAAAAAACCCTAAAAGCACAGAAAAACTCTAGTTCTACGAAACATCTTCATACGGTATAACAACAGATAAAGATGAAATCATTTTACAGATGGGTTTGAAAAAAACAGTCCCACAACAGTGATATTTAGTGAAAGCACACAACATATACATGAATACAAACAAGTACATATAAAAAATAACGTATCGTAAATAACAATTAAAAACATGAAAAAGAAAACAATGACAGTAACAATGACAGTGAAGGAAAACATACTTGGTTTGTTTTTCCAGGTAAAGAAAGAAATTGCAAGTCTTTGCGAAAAACCAAGGAGTTTCAGTTGAGTTTTAAAACCTAAGTCAATTTCTGTTGATAGAGGTCATTATTGGGCCCGAACCGGCCGTATTCGGATGTTTTGAGACGGGTTAGTCAATAAGAGAGAACAAAATCGTATTATTTTTTATATAACTTTTTAAAATTTAAAAATATTTTCTATAAATATAATAAATTAAAAATATATTATAACACCAAAAAAATAAAGAAATAAATTAAAAAAATATTACAAAAAGAGGACTTGAGACTTATCTCAATAAAAATCATAAAACCTAAATCCTAATTACAATTAATTAGATACTATCATTCCTCGTTTTCGTTTTCGTTTTCTTCGTCCTATTCGTAGTTAAAGTGATTATCGGAGCTGATTGTTGTTAAAATTATTGTAATCTCTTTTCTTCGT
>JAVXUL010108758.1:0-18535 GCA_035590515.1 Trichilia minutiflora
CTAGAACAAGACTACCTATACTTGGGTACATAATCTAATTGAGATCAATAACAATCAGGGATAATTTTGTAAGAATATCAGCAACAGACTTAACGAACTGTAGATTCTTCTTCTTCCTCTCCTTCAACATTTCCTTCTGTTTTGAACAATTTCCCAAAAGGATTCCCTCGTACCTTGATTACTAGATCAATTTCCATCAATTCTCCACCTTAATCCATAATCTTTAATAATCTTCCAAGCTCAGCTTGTTACACACTTCTCACTAAGTCTTTCCTATATTCAGCAAGCTTAAACAAAGTTGTAACTTGTTGGATATAAGTGCTTTAGTTAGCATGTCTATTGGGTTTACTGAAATGTGTATCTTCTTGACTTGAACAAGTCCTGACTCCATCACATCTCTTATAAAATATAGTCTGACATCTATATGCTTTGATATTTCATGGAAGATTGGATTCTTAATCAAATGTAGGGCACTTTGATTATCACAGTAAATGTTCATGTTTTCTTGCTTCAATCTAAGTTCAGTCATTAACCCCTTCAGTCATATAGCTTCTTTGACTGCTTCTGTTGCTGTAATGTACTCAGCTTTCGTAAAAAATAATGCAACAACATATTGTAGGCTAGATTTTTAACTGACAGTACAACCCTTTAAAGTAAACACATACCCTAATAAGGACCTTCTTTTGTCTTTCAAATACCTGAAATTCATTTAACAGCCCTCCAATATTCCTTTCTCAGGTTTCTCATGTATCTACTCACCATGTTTATAGCATGTGTTAAATCTGGTCTTATATAGACCATAGCATACATAAGGCAACCAATAGCATTTGAATATGGTATTGACTTCATCTCTTTCACTTCTTCATGGCTTTGTGGTTCATTAAGCTTTGAAAGCTTAAAATGAAGAGCATAAAGAGTCAAGACTGACTTGGCATTAGCCATTCTGAATTTCTTTAATATCTTCAAGATGTAGTCCTTCTGTGTTAGCTTTAGAAGACCTGTATCTTTATCTCTGATAATGTCCTTAAGCTTTTCAGCTTCAAACCTGTTTGATTCTCCATCAGTAGCTTCCATTCTTTAAACTTAGGGAACACCTGATCCTTTGACTATAAAATATGAACCCAAAGCTTCCTAAACCAGTCATCAATGATAGTGAGAAAATACTTAGCATCATTAGAAGTTTTGACTTGAGCATGCAAATATTCAAGTGGTCCCTTAGTTGTGTGCTTTGCTGGTTTAAATCTCAATCTGGTTGTTTTTTCCAACACATAATTTTCATAAAATTCTAATGGTCCTAAAGGTTCACTTCCAAACAACCATTGTCTATAAAGTTCCTTTAGTCCTTTCTCACTAATGTGTACAAGTCTCAGATGCCACATTCTAGTCCTATGATTTGCTTCTATCTCACAAGTTGTGAGATTAATCCTGGAATCTAAAGTCTTAAGCACATATAAACCATTTCTCAAATCTCCTTTCATAAAGACTAATAACCTCTTTGAGACCTTTAGACTACTATCAACAATCTTGATAGTATATCCTAAATGATCTAGTACCCCTAGTGAGACTAAATTCTTCTTTAGACTTGGTACATACCTTACTTCATTTAATTCCCTCACTGCTCCATCAAACATCCTTAACTTGACAGTGCCTATACCAGCAATGTTATATGATTCATTGTTACCTAAAAGCACCTTTTCTCTCTCACAATAAATGATTGAATCAAAAAACAGTTTATGTGGATACATATGAAAAGAACACCCTGAATCCATTATCCATTCATTGTCTAACCTTTTTTTGGTGGTAACAAGAAGTTCTGCACTATCATAGCCATCACTGGACACCTCCGAAGCTACTGAAGCACTTCCCTTCTCCTTCTGCTTTTCTTTCTTCTTTTTCTTCCTTTCAGGACAATCTTTGATGAAGTGCCTTTCTTTGTAACAGAAGAAACACTTTCTTTTTCTTCCTTTGAATTTTGATTTTAATTGCTCCTTCTTTTCTTGTTTCTTTTCTGGTCTTCCTCTTACAGTGAGTCCTTCTCCTGTTGAACTGCCAAGACCATTCTTCCTCTTCTCTTTGGTGTTGAGAGCTTTTTTCACATCTTTTAGGGAGATAGTTTCTTTATCACGGGTTATGGTATCTATGAAATGCTCATAAGAACTAGGGAGAGAAATCAGTAAAATTATGGAAAGATCTTCATCTGGTAACTTTGCATCTAGGTTATCAAGATCCATGGTGATCTTGTTAAATTCATCAAAAAGGTCCCTTACAGATCCTCCTTTTTCCATTGTCAATGTGTATAATCTTTTTTGGTGATAGAGACGATTATCTATTGATTTGGACATATACCTTGCCTCCAGTTTCTCCCATAGTCGAGCAGTTGTGTCCACATTCAAGGCTTGAATTTCTCTTAGCACGCCATCACTCAAACTCAAGATAAGAGTACTATATGCCTTCCTCAGCACCTCTTCTTTTCTTTCTTGTAATCAGGAAATAGGTAAACCAACCTCTCCATGCAATACTTGCTTTAAACCTTGATGAACTAATAGAGGCGTCATTTTAATCTTCCAAATGTTGAAGTCATTCTCCCCATCAAACTTATCAAGTTCTAGTTTCATTTAAGTCATCCTCAAGAACCAAGCTCTGATACCATTTGTAAGGATTTATGAGATGAAGATGAACTCAAACTAAGAAAATAAAGAATCAAACTTGAACGAAACAAAATAAAGAAAAGAAATGAATGAACACAGAATCAGAACAACTCCTGGAAAACAAACACACTTAGCAAAGACTTTTATACGGTTCGATTCACACAGAACCTACATCTACGGACGAGCTTTACAAGCCTAGAGCATTCTATTGATTTCAGAGAATTTTTCAAGAAAGAAAGTACAATGAATCATCTTTTCAAATCATTACACTCATTGCTAAACAAACACCCCCCCCCCCCACCGGCATCTTCAAGATTTCTGGAAACAACTTATAACTGTTGCAACTTACACGTGAAATGACACTTATGCCATTAATGAATGTAAGCCAGCAACATAACAACCAGGGGTAATTTTGTAAGAACACCAACAATAGACTGAACGAACTGTAAATTCTTCTTCTTCCTCTCCTTCGACATTTCCTTTTATTTTGAATAATTTCCCAAATGGATTTCCTCATGCCTTGATTACTGGATCAATTTCCATCAGATGTGAATTTTGTGAAATGGAATCTTAAATCGTTGGTGAAGATTTTTGGTTTCGAAGCTTTTCTATTACGAGGGTTGTGTTCTTGAATTCATAAATGGTATCAGAGTCATTAAAGATTGAAATTATGGTGGCCACTTCCAAATTCGTTATTGATAAGTTTATTGGACATAATGACTGCAACTTGTGAAAGATAAAAGATGAAGGCCTTCTTGGTTGCAAAAGTTTTGGATGGTGCACTCAAAGAAAGAGATGATGATACGGATCCACCGGATGAAGCTAGAAAAGGAGTGCCGAAAAAAAGGCTCTAGGGCTTTTATTATGGCTTTGGCTGACAATGTTCTACTAGAGGTTTTAGATAATCAACACAGCTTTGGGAATTTGGAGAAAGCGTGACTGTAGTTGGTATATGAGAAAATGTAAAGCTAATCAATTGTACTTGAAAGAAAGCTTTATGCTTTCACTATTGAATAAGTGAGACCAATTAGTGAAGTTATAGATGAGTTCAATAAGTTGATGCTGGATATGTTTTCTTTAAAATGTATATATAAAATGAATGGAAACAAGCATGCCACAGGTATTTATTAAAAGTTAAGCTAAGTAATACATTTACTGAGAGCTTTCAAAGAAGAAGATTACAGGAAATGGAATGAAAATATCGAACGGAATGAACCCAGAACGCCAACTGACTCATATAGTTAGTTACTACTTATTCTTGAGAAATACCGAAATTGCCCTTAATTAGTTTAAGCTGTTAAAACAACCCCTAGACCAGTAACTCAATCCCTTTTTCTATTACTCTCATTTTTACCTTTTAATTCTGGATTCATTGTTCATCACAAACATAATACCAAGAGCAATGGAGGTGACAAAGGTATGTGCTTGAAATGCTTGAATGATCTGCTCTGAGGTGGCCATTGTTTTCTATACCGGAGGATAGAGAAATAAAAGATTCTAAAGATCCTTCAATGGTTTATAGAATTTGTAAACATACAAAAGCACGGAACCTATATTAAGACTTACGAAAAAATGTCTATATCTTGGATAATGGGGTGGATTATAATTGATAAGATATTATACGAAAATTAATTTATAACTATAACGAACCAACACCAGTAAATAGGTTCCTAGCTAAAATAAAAGAAACAGATGGTATGATTAGTTGTTTGCGGAGTGAACAACTAATAATGACAAACCATTTGTATTGCATTTAAAGGAAGTTTAAATAAAAATAACAAATTAACAAGTTATAATGACCACCGAGAATGAATGGTGACAAAAAGGATAATAGATAGGAATCAACATAGTTTAGATACCCAACGTTCATTTTAAAGAATGAATGTTGTCTAAGAAAAGTATATAATTGGAACATTTTTTTTTGGTTTATGTACGTTATTCATAAACAGTTGAAACTATAATACTTTGTAAGAGCTACAGAGGACAGCTTAATAATCTCCCTCTGATTGTCAAATTTACATTTTTTTAAGGTTTTCTTCATTCCTAGACACAAATAAAGTATAATTTACATTTGAGAATTAATTCTTACAATCTACATATAAAAAAGTGGATGATTACTACCACTACTATGAGAACATAAAACTAGTTATTAAAGATGTTAAGCACCGCCATTTAGTATCCAGGGAATCTAGGTGGAGCCGTGGACTGTAGGGTCGTGGTGGAAGAACTATATCTTTTTTTTATGGTGGTGGTGAGTGAATACGAGTAGGGGAAAGGAGATGGAGTAGGCGGTTGTAAGTAGTGAATTGATGGTGGATGTGAAAAATGCACTAGACTGGTAGAGGTGGTGGCTGAACTTGGGGTGTTGGAGAATGCACTGGTAACGGTGGTGAGTGGACTGATGAAGGAGGTGGCTGAACTTGGGATGTTGTAGAATGCATTAGGGTGGCAGTGAGTGGACTGGTGAAGAAGGGGTGGTAGAGAATGTTAGTGGATGTTACTAGTTTATTTGTTTTAATTGTTTTTTGTTAAAATAAATCAGTTTATTTTTTAAGAACGTGGAATCAGATTATGGATTATCAGTTATAGATTTAGGTGGGACATTTGTCAGTAGTTGCTGATTTTTAAGATTTTAACGTTACTTTTCTTTTACTATTTATATAGCTTGAATCTGATATATTTTTAAGTTTTAAAAATAGTAATAAACATTCTCTTGTGTTTTCTCCTAGCTCTGTAAAACTTCTTCTATTATTATTATTATTTTTTTACGGTATCAGAGCCAGGTTGTGGCACTTTTACAGTTCTTTCTTTCTTTCTGTTTATCAAGTTCTTTTTTGTCTTGTTGGAGGAGATTGAAAGTCATGAAGGGGAAGCTCTTTTATGCAGTATGAAGTTAGTGAATGGGGAAACAATTCATATGCACAATAAGGTGTTGAGAAGCTTGTAAGGACAAACTGCAAGTACTGGCAAATGTGTATAGAGGCCTATCTTCAAGGTCAAGACTAGTGGGAACTCATTATTGGTGTTGAAGTAGAAATTCTTGTTGAAACTCTGAAAAATGCTGAACCATGGAGGAAATGGAAGATCAAATGTGGTAAAGCTCTTTTTGCTTTGAGGACTCCAATTAACAAAGAGTTTATTGATCATGTTCGTGATGTTAGTTCGCCTAAAGAAGTTTGGGAAATATTGAAGAGGCTGTTTTCCCAAAAGAATACAGCCAGATTACAATTGTTGGAGAATGAATTGGCAATACTAACACAAGGAGGTATGTCTATTTCTAAATATTTATTACGGGTTGAAAATATTTATGCTCAAATTTCAAAATTAGATCCGAATGAAAAGATCAGTGATTTCTCATTCAAGGATTGAAGCAAGAGTACACTCCTTTCATTATCTCCATTCAAGGATGGGCCAAGTAACTTTTAGTTGAAGAATTAGAAAATTTGCTTTCTAACTAAGATGCTTTGGCTAAGTAAATGGCAAAGAGTTTTGATTCAGATGCTGTTCTATTCTCAAAGGGAAAGCAAAACAAGAAAAACTCAGTAGCTAGAAATAAGAACAAAAAGGGGTCAAGTATCAAAAAAGCTACTGGTGGCAGCTCATAAAACAACAAACCTATAAAGTGCTATAGATGTGAAAAAATTGGGCATATTAAGAGAAACTGTAGAGTGAAGCTTTTCAAAGCAAATGTTACAAGTGGTAATGAAGGAAGTGAACCACTCAAATGGGAGCAATGTTTTATCACAGATGTAATCGAAAGAAGAAAAGTGTTGATGTTAAAATAGTCCCAGATCAAGCTCTTTTCAACCATGAAAGTTGCAAGCAAGAGTGGATTATTTATTCTGGTTGCTTTCATCATGTAACTGGAAATGATTCGTTATTTTCAAAATTGTGTGAATATAACGAAGAGAGAGTTATTGTTATAACTGATAACTCAGTGTATCCAGTAGTAAAAGAAGGAGTCATGAATATTAGTACGGATGATACAAGAAATGTTAAGCTGAATGACGTATTTCATGTTTCATGTTTGAAAAAAAAATTAATTTCGATTTCTCAATTTACTAATTGTGAGAAATATGTTTTGTTTGGGCCAGATGATGTAAAAATTCTTGATAATATAAAAAATATAGCTGCTGATGTTGTTTTAACTAGTGAAAAGAAAGAATCTTTGTTTATCATGACAGTGGGGAAGCTTATGTAAAGATGACAAGTTAAACTAACAACCCAACAATTTGGCATGCACGACTGGGACATCTAAGCTATGAATTGCAGAAAAAGATTTCTTTAAAGAAATTAGTGGAAGGCATACCGGCTCTACAAAATATTTATGAAGATGTAGTTTGTCAAGGCTGTCAATTCGGTAAACTGCATCATCTTTCTTTCAATAAATCATTAAATCACAAATTTACTATGTTTAAACTTGTAACATCCCGATTCGATGAAAGCGAAAAGTGGCATCGAGACAAGAGAGTTTTAGTAAGGAGTGGCTTCTGGCAGGCTTCTAAAATGACAGGGGACAGAAATGATCCCACATCGGAATGAGAGAGAAAGTTACTAGGCTATATATGTACAGTTGAAGCCAAATTATCAACGAGGCCTTTTGGGATGGGTGGTGGTTTTTTTCTAAGAAATACGCAATTAACTGTACTTGGGTGAGAGTAGTACCGAACCAGATGAAAGCTGGTGGGTCTATAATATCCCGATCTGATGAAGACAGAAAGTAACGCCGGGGCGAGAGAGCTTGAGTAAAGAGCGACTTCTGGCAGACTTCTAGGATAGTAGGGGGCAAGAATAAACCGAATCTCACATCAGAATGGGAGAGAAAGTTACTGGGCTATATACGAGAGAAAGTTACCGGGCTATATATGTAGCGTTGGAACCAAGTTATTAACGAGGCCTTTGGGATGGGTTATGGTTTCTTTCTAAGAACTACGCAGTTAAGCGTACTTGAACGAGAGTAGTACTAAGATAGATGATCTTTTGGGATGTCCTTGTAATAACTCATTTCAAGAATAAAACTGTAAGACCCCAAGGGTTAGAGTAAAGCGGACAATATTATTGATAAGCATTGAACCAGGTGCGATAGAACTAGTTCATACAGATTTGATGGGACCAATAAAAACACCAAGTTATAGTGGATATCGCTATGTCATAGTGTTGATAGATGATTTTTCAAGGTATACTTGAAAGAGAAGAGTGAAGCATTATTAAAGTTTGATGAATTTAGAAATGCTGTAAAGAAGGAATTTAGGATGAGAGTTAAATGCTTGCGAAGTGACAATGGTGATGAATGCATGTAAGATGATTTCTTTCAATATTGTGATGACAATGGTATTTTGAGATAAATAACATGTCCAAATACCCCGCAACAGATTAGTGTTTTAAAAAGGAAATTAGCTCACCTAGTCTCTACAAGTCCTCATGGCTGCATGATAAAAATCTCCCTCGAGAGCTTTGGGCTGAAGCTATTCAATAATGTACATGTCATGTAGTAAATCATTTACCTCCTTAGCCAGGTACAGAAAAATCTCTTTTTCAAATTTTATATGATATACAGCCAAATGTAAATTACTTTCAGGTATTTGGTTCAATTTGTTATATTCATATTGCAAAAGTTAATCGAACCAAATTTGACCCAAAAGTAAAAAAGTGTGTTTTTGTTGGCTATGATTCATGTAAGAAAGGATAATGGAGGTGCATGGACTCAGAATCCAAAAAGTTTGTCACTTCTAGAGATGTTGTGTTCGATGAAATATTCTTGTATTATTTAACCAAAAAACCTTCAGTTCAAGAAGCCATTTTTTATGGCAATCAAGAAAGTTCACAAATGGTTCCTAACAGTAACTTGCAAGGTTCAGACATTGATGATTCTCAAACTCAAAGAAACTCAAATGGTGGAGAACAACAAGCTAAAAGAAGGTCAACAAGGGAGAGAAAAAAAAAACAAATTACCTCAAACATTATAAGGTGTAGCTTAATCGTTGCACTGTTACTTCATGCTTTTTTATAAAAGTATTGGATGAAGAACCAATAAGTTATGAAGAAGCCAAAGGTCATCCGAAGTGGGAAGTAACCATGTAAGAAGAGATAGAAGCTTTGAACAAAAACCAAATATAAGAGTTGGTGTCAAAACTGGAGAATTGCGAGCTTATCACTTGCAAATTGGTTTATCGTTTAAAGAAAAATTCAGATGGGACTATTGATAAATGCAAAGTTCGACTTGTTGCGCGTGGATTCTCTTAAAGCTATAGATTGGATTGTGAGAAAACATTCAGTTCGGTTATAAAAGAGGTAACAATAAGAACCATTTTTTCTTTTGTAACAATAAAAAATTGAAAGTTATGACAACTTGATGTAAAGAATTCATTTCTTTACGGATAATTGGATTGTGAAGTCTTTATGGAACAATCAAAAGGTTATGTTTTGAAGCAATTTCCTCATCATGTTTACAGTTTGAAAAAGGTATTATATGGTCTTAAACAAGTACCACATGCTTGCTATAGTAAGGTTGTCAAATATTTTATCTTTTATGATTTTAAAGTCTCTGATGCAGATTCTAGTTTGTTTATTAAATTAGAATCAAATACGCATTTGTTGGTCTTATTGTATATGGATGATATGATAATTACTGGGAATAATGAAGCTCCAATTTTCATGTTGAAAAATGAATTGTCAACTCGATTTGAGATGAAGAATTTCAGGGAGGCTAATTGTTTTCTTGATCTGAAAATTTAAAGGTTTTAATGATACAGATTGGGTTGTAGATGTAAATGATAGACATTCAACTTCAAGATATTGTTTTCGGACTGGTTTAGTTATGATATCTTGGTGCAGCAAAAAGCAATCGATGGTCGCTTTATCTAGCATTGAAGCTAAATATGTGGCAGCAACTATAGCGGTACAGGAACGTATATGGTTGAAGAGGTTGATAGAGGACATGTTGTACTAGGTTAATTATGCTGTTAAAATTAAATGTGACAATGAAAGTGCTATCAAACTTGTTTCAAATCCAATTTTTCATCCTCAGATAAAGCATTTTGAAGTTCGTCACCATTACATTCAGGAGAAAGTGTTAATCAAGAGATAGAGTTGAAAGTGATTTACACAGATTATTAAGTTGCAGATATATTTACAAAAGCTTTAGTGAAACTCAAGTTTGAATGTTTTAGAACTGCCTTAGAGTTCTTGATCGTAAGCATGCACTAAGGGGGAGTGTTAAAAATTAGTACATCTTATTAGTTTATTTATTTTAATTATTTTTTGTTAAAATAAATAAGCCTATTTTATAGAAACATAAAATCAGATTATGAATTATCAGTTATAAATTTAGGTGAGACATTTTGTTGGTAGTTGCTGATTTTTAAAAGTTGAACGTTACTTGTTTCTTAACTATTTATGTGACTTGAATTTGATATATTTTCAAGTTCTAGAAATAGTAATAAACATTCTCTTGTGTTTTATCTTAGCTCTGTAAAACTTCCTTTTTTTCTTTTTTTTTCTTTTAGAGAATGTACTGGTGCCAGGTGGCGGCGGAGAAAATGCAATCTTCAACGTTGGCAAGAGACACATGTTCTCAGGAGCGAAACCTGTCTGTTACGGGAAAAGTCCAAGTGCTCAATCTTGCCAAGGCCTTTAAAAGTCTGGTGTAACATGCCAGTGAATGAGTTTGAGAAGAGATCAAGAACTGATACATTCCACAGCTTGCCAATTTACAAGCTTGTTATTGGAGATAATGACTGATTCAATGTGTTTCCCATGTTACCAATACTACTTGGAATGCAACCTGTAAGTTGGTTATTGGCAATCAACAAAACAGAAACCGGAGAGGACCCTAATGTGTCAGGAATGGTAGACTCGAATTGATTGTCATTCAAGAACAATGCATCCAACTCTTTCTCAAAAAGTTCCCGAGGCAATTCTCCCTCAAAATCGTTGTACTTAATATCCAGGTACTTGCGATTGGGTAATGGAAAAACAAGTTTTGGAAAATGACCAATTGTTTCTAACATCAAGCTCAAACAAAAGTTTCAGCTTTGAAAAACTATTGGGAATTATCCCGTAAAATCTGTTAAAGGTGGTGTGAAATAGAGCAATATCTGTCAATAGACCCAATTCCACAGGAATATAGCCAGCAATGTCAGCATGGTTAAGATCAATGCCGGCAACTACAGTTACCTCAGGAACAGCAAGAGCTTTTGCACAAAAAACACCTTTGTAGGCACAAACATCTGCACCAACCCAATTTCCTGTGGTGTTAAATGAGTCTGAATATAAGGCATTTTTCTAAGATTGGAGTGCAATGTAAGCTCCCCTGAGTCTTGGGTTGGGAAAAGTAAAGTTAAGATGAATTTGGTTTTCATAATCATCCGGCAAAACGCCATTTTCAGGACGAGTTAAGAGTTGACGACAGACAATGAACAAAGATTCTGCATTTGATGGAGCTAAGGAACAGGATGAGAGAGAAAACAAGGGGATGAGAAATAGAAGTACCAAGCAGCCTGAGGCTTACATTTTTTCAAGGAGTTGCATGCCACTCAGTTACCGTGGAGCGCCAAGGCTGCTGCCTACCTTGGAGTTGCAATGTTCTGTTTTTGAGGACAGAAGCCGTTGCCTTTACAATATTTATTTGAGAGGCAATGCAGCAGTCCCTACAATCTTGTTTGATTTTGACGAAGGATGTAATTTTGGAAAGAACTACCACTAAGATAGTTGAACTATCGAGTCCATTTTGACCTAAATTTGGAAATTGGCGGTCTTTTAACTGCCAAACCACTAAAAATACCAAGTCCACCTTCCGACCAGAGGATAATAGATTTTCATGGATATAACTCCACGTCATCTTTTTTTTTTTTTTTTTACATTGATAGCAAAGAGAAAATTTACTGATAAAAATCTGTAATATTATTACTGATAAAAATAATGTTATTTTTATTTAAAGATAGATAGATTGTAAATCAATATAAATGATAGATAGTATGCAATTTGGTGGAAATATTCCGCCTGATAAACTACATTTGAGACTTTCAGTTTGATGTCGGGCAAGACAGTAAAAACCCAAACCCATTGCAATTGAATTGATTTTTAAGTTCTAATCCATCTACCCCAAATCCAAAATGTTGTAAACGTTTCAAAATAATACGGCCCTCCCTCCGCACATTTTTACAAGGAATTTGGTTAGTGTTTAGTTAATATTTACTTTTTTTTTTACAAATTTTTTGACATGTGTATATATTTATTTTTATAAGATTAAAGTTTATTTTATTATTATTATTATTATTATCTAGTGTATTTATTCAAATAAAATTTAGATTCCAATGACCCCCAGGCCTTCTGTAATTAATTGGGTTACAGCTTTTGTGCACAGGTAAAGCCCATTTGAAAACGATGCTTTACCCGTTACAACATGCCAACAAAAGGAGTCCATGAATGTTGAAAGAGACTGTGCGGAATGAAATTGCGAGGTCTTGGGGTTTTTTTTGGTGCATCATGCATCATCGAAACCGCACACACCGTTTAAAATTTTCGAAGTGACAAAAGTATACGTACATATTTTATATTCTGCGGTCGCTTTTAAAAGCAACCCTTAAGTTTCGAGAACGTTTTTTTTTTTTAATAAAATTGTAAACTGTACTGGGTCAGTCCTGGGTACCCTAAATAACTGTGCCATGAGCTGTGGCTTTTTGGAGTATTTTGTTGGGAAAATGGTCTATCGCTAGCTAACCTTCTCTTCGTCTTCGATGAGCAATAATATTATTGCTATTTTTAAAAAGAAAAAGGAAAAGAAAAGACCTCAATTACAAACACTTGCATCGCTTTCCCTATGTATCATCTCGAGAACTAAAGAAAGAATTGAAAGCTTTTGTTGGAACCCCACAAAACTTAGATACTGATGAACTTTATATTAAAGATTAAATTTGACATTAGAGGAAAAGCAATGGAAACTAAAATCAAAAGCATAAAAGCACTCATACAAAAAATTTTATCTCGTCAAAAGACTCTTGACTATTCAATTACCCGATATTTCTATTTTTTTTTATCAAAAATCAATCACCAATTGAGTCATGACTAGAGGTGACAAACTGATCTAATCAATTCGATTAATATACATTATCAGACTCAGCATGTTGAGAACTCAACTAAAATAAAAAATAAGAATGACACAACAAATTAGATTGAATGACTTTTTTTATTAACAATAATATTGGTTTAAATAGCCATTTAATACATGATCGTAACAGAAACGAGAAAACAACCCACTTAACGAAAATAAAGTCAAATGATAACAAAAACTTGGAATAATTTAAATACACGTAATACGCACCCTAAAGATTAGGATATTATTCTAACAAACAAACTGCTGTAAAACTCCTTCATTTCCTCCCTTAAACTAAATGCTGTGAAGCAGTTAGTTTATACTAAAATTGCATATACTCCCAGCAATTTTTGAAGCTTCTGAAAAACTTCAAGCTTCAATGGTTTAGTTATTATGTCTGCCACTTGATCCTAACTCCCACAATGAACTAATTCAATTATACCCTCCTTAGTAAGATTTCTTAAAAAATGAAACCCACATCAATATGCTTGCTGGGACCATGCATAACTTAATTTTTAGACAGTTTGATGGTTGAATTGTTGTCGCACATCATAGTAGTACAGCCTCCATCAAATTGTCCCAGCTCCTTTAAAAGTCTCTTTATCCAGACTCTTTAACAAGCATAGATTGCAACTACTACAAACTCAGCTTCTATGGTTGATAAAGTCATAATAGGCTACTTTTTTGAACACCATGAAACAGCACTTGAATTCATTAAAAAAACATAACCAGAGGTACTCTTCCTGTCTTCCATATCTTCGATATAGTCACTATCTGTAAACGCCAACAACTCACCATCTCCTTCTCTCTTATAATGATTGAAGTGCTCTCTTAACTGCCTGTAGATGAATTTTCGTTGGTTTTGTCATATATCTACTTATGAGACAAGTAACAAACATCATGTCTGGTCTCGTGATGGTGAGATACATTAGACTACCCACTAGTTGCTTATAGTACGTCTCATCAACAAAATCATCATTTTCTTCTTTACTTATCTTGAAACTAGGAACTATTAAACTGGCCACCGAATTACTTTCCATCATACTAAACCTTTTCAAAACCTCCAATGCATATTTCTTTTAGCATATGTAAATATCATCAGACTTTTGAAGTACCTCGATCACAAGAAAAAACCTCATCTTCCCTAAGTCAGTCATATCAGACTCTCTTAACATAGAGATTTTAAATTTAGACATCATAACTTCTTCATTACCAGTAAAAATTAAATTATCAACATAAACACTTACGATGATAATTTTTCCTTCTCTATTGCTCTTTGTGAATAATGTCTGCTCACTATCGCACCTCTGAAATCCTTCACTAATGAAATGTGCTTCGATTCAACTAAACCAAGCTCGTGGAGTTTGTTTTAATCCATACAAAGCTTTGTGTAACTTGTAACTCGTGGATTTTAAATTTAGACATCATAACTTCTTCATTACCAGTAAAAATTAAATTATCAATATAAACACTTACGATGATAATTTTTCCTTCTCTGTTGCTCTTTGTGAACAATGTCTGCTCATTATCGCACCTCTGAAATCCTTCACTAATGAAATGTGCTTCGATTCAACTAATCTAAGCTCGTGGAGTTTGTTTTAATTCATACAAAGTTTTGTGTAACTTGTAAACTAGATGCTCACTGCCCTTTTTCTCATATCCTTTCAGTTGCTCCACATAAACATCTTCACTCAGCTTACCATGAAGAAAAGCTGACTTGACATCCAGTTGAAAAATCATCCAATTCTTCTATGCAACTAGAGCAATAATCATCCTTACTGTATCCATCCTTGCCACTGGTGCAAAAACTTCTGTATAGTCCACTTTATACTTCTGAGAGTACCCTTTAACAACCAAACGAGCCTTATACTTATCAATCTTTCCTTGCTCATTGTATTTGGTTCTGTAAACCCACTTCACTCTTATTCTTTTGGCTCCAGTTGGTAGCTCAGTGAGTGTCTAATTTTGGTTCTTTTTAATGGATTTGATTTCACTGTTTATGGCCTCTCTCCACAGCTTCCTCAAAAGACAATGGATCACTTAACTCCACTAATACCATATGAACTTCAACATTAGAGAGACCTTCACCACTAACATAATCACCCATCCACATAAGAGGTTGCCTCTCATGAGATTGTCGTAACTCCCTTACTCTCTCTTTACCCTTACTAGATCCATCTCTCTCATCACGAGTCTCTCTTACCTCTTCACCAGTAGTATCTCTATTCTCATTTTCATTTACCCTTTCTTCATTCTCACCATCACCATCATCTCATTCTAAATCTACTACTAGTTTTTCTTTATAACTCACATCCCAATCTCATTGCTTTTCTTCTTCAAAAATTACATCTCTACTCACAACAACTCTCTTAGCAACAGGATCAAATAGCCTGTAACCTTTCAATCCCTCACTAACCCTCAATAACACACAAGTAATGCTTCTATTATCAAGTTTAGTCTTCCTTTTTTCTGGAACATAAATGTGTGCTATGCAACCAAAGACCCAAAAATGATCTACTGAGGGTTTCAACCCACTCTAAGCCTCCTCTGGTGTAACATCTTTGACTGCTAATGTAAGACACCTGTGTAAGACATAAATAGTCCAGTTCACTGCCTCCGACTAAAAAGGCTTGGGAATGTTTTTGTCAGATAACATGGAACAAACCATGTTCATTACGGTTCTATTTTACCTTTTAGCAACACCGTTTTGTTATAGAGTATAAGCAGTGGTCAACTACCTCTTGATCGCACTTTGTTTGCAAAAATCATTAAACTTATTTGAATTAAATTCTCCTTCTCTATCAGTGCGAAAGCACTTAACAAATAACCCTATTTCTTTTTCAACTATAGTCTTAAAACATTTAAAAGAATTTAAAACCTCTGACTTCTCTACCAAGAAGTACACCCATGTTTTTCTACTATAATCATCAATAAATAACAAAATGTACCTCTTATTACTATTAGATGTAGGAGTGATCGGACCACAAATATCTGTATGAATAAGTTTTAACTTCTGAGTGGCTATCCAAGTACTCTTTTTTGGAATAAGGTCACGGTGTTACTTTCCATTGATGCAATCTATGCTTGTTACACTTGAGTAAGAGAATTTATAAAGTCCACGTACCATATTCTTATACAGCAAGGTTCTCAGACCCTTGTAACTCAGATGCCAAAGATGAAACAAGTTTTGAGTTTGTGTGTGAAAACATTAATCAGATTGTATTTGAGAGGAAGCTTGAAACTGAGGCAGCAAGATAAACATCCGATTGACACTCATGTTAGTTTAAATTATCAAGCCCTTCTCTGGATGAAATATCTTGCACATCTCGCCTTTGATCAAGATAGCCAAGCCTTGTTCTTGTAACTACCCTATGCTCAAGAGATTATTTCTCAACTCTAGAATATAATAGACCTCAGTAATTACATGATTGACTCCATCTAGTAATAGCTTCATAGTTCCCTTTTCCATCACATCCATCTTATTATTGTTCCCTAGTTTTATTAAGTGTCGAAAGCTTTCGTCGAGGTCATGTAACATAGTTCGATTGCTGCACAGGTGATTAGAATATCCAGAATCAAGAAACCATGCATCTTCTTTACTAGCTTGATACAACTCCACACAAGACATCAAAAGCATTTCTTTTTGCTCATCAAGTTTTGCATAATTTGTCTCTTTGTTCCCAAAAGGACATTCATATCAAAAATGTCCAACTTGATGGTAGCAGTAACACTCCACAATTGCCTTGTTGAAGTCTACTCGACCTTTTCCTCTTCTTTTACCTTTGAAGGTACCACAACCACGACCTCTCCCTCCATCAGATGTCACTTTCAAAGCCTGTTCCTCACCATTACGTCGTTGAAACTTTTGTTCATGCACTATTAATGAGCTTTGTAACTCATCAATAGTAAGAGCATTAATGTCTTTTGACTTCTCAATAGAACATACAACATAGTTGAATTTCTCAGTTAAAGAGCGTAGAATTTTCTCCACCACTTTAACATCCTGCATATCTTCTCCATAAAGTCGCATCTTATTGGCCACTGTCATGATCCTAGAGAAGTACTCCGTCACTCCTTCACTGGATCGCATCTCAAGAGTTTCAAATTCTTTACAAAGAGCTTGAAGATGAGACCTCTTGACCCTAGCATTTCCTTCAAATTTCTTTTTCATGGCATCCTATATATTTTTAACAGTATCCTTCTTGAGAATAGTGTCAAGAACGATCTGATCGATCACCTGGAAGAGATAGTTCTTCACTTTCAGATCCTTTAGCTTCATCTTTTCATTCTTCTTTCGTTGTGCCTTGGTCTGCACCGATGCACTTGAGGGCTCAATATAGCTAGGCTCAACCAACTCCCAAAATTCTTTAAATCGTAGAAAATTTTCCATCAACATGCTCCAATGGTCACCATCAAAACAAGGAATGGCTGGTTGGATAAAACTCCCTTTTGAAGTCATTTTCAGTGCTGCTGCAAGAACTTCAAACATTAGTACTTTGATTGGTCAGGCCCAGTGGGGGCTCTGATACCAAATTGTTGGGAACTTTGAACTAAAATGAAAAATAAGAATAACACAACAAACTGGATTAAATGACTTTTTTTTATTAACAATAATATTGGCTTAAATAGCCATTCAATACATGATCGTAACAAAAACGAGAAAACAGCCCACTTAGTGAAATAAAGCCAAGTGATAACAGAAACTTGGAACAATTTAATACACGTAATATGTACCCTAAAGACTAGGATATTATTCTAACAAACAAATTGCAATAAAACTCCTTCACAGCCTGATAAATAAAATAAAAGGTCGATACAACTCATGAAGTACAACCCAAAAAAGTCATGTCGTGCCCACGGATCAAGCTTGTGAGCCGGACTCGTAAGTTAAAATATTATTTTAATAATGTATTATTATTATTTTAATAATATTTATATTATTTATGGACCAGGCTGGACTTAGCACTGCCCTTTATGGGTTCGTGTCAGGTTGGACCCTTCACGAACTCGTGCTAAATCAGGTTTGTGGACTTAATCTCTCAACTCGCTTCGGGTTTTTGAACGAACCAAACCGTATCGAGTTTTTACTGTTTACAAGCTTACAACTACTATAACATAAATATAACAAAAGTATTATGTTTGAACTATTTTTGAATTACAAAATTGAGACTTCCTAAATCTAATGTTATTTGGATTATCATGCCTAATTTTATGGTAAAGAATATTCAATTATTTTATCACCCATATGCAAATGAGCTAATGTATATGTAAAAAAACAAAAAAATATAAGCTAATTAATCCAAGGCAAGTTTAGAATAGTAACCATCCGCAAATTGGTTTAAATAGAATGAGTCGTTTCTATGTTATGTGAGTTAGGCATACAATTACATATTCAATTCGTCTTGACCACGCGATTTAAATAAATATTTTCAATGATGATATATTTAATTAGATTTGTTCTTAATTATATAAAAAAAAATAATAGTAAACATACGGTGGGAGGTGTTAATTTTGTTATACAAAAGAAATTGTAAAGATACGAATCTAGACATACTTATAGGGTTATCAAACGGGCCAATCTGATCCAGTCCGGCTCGCCCTACTACAGGTCAATTTTAAACAGATTGGGTCGGGTTGGCCCGTTTATTATGCGGGTTGTTATTTTACCAACCCTAACTTGGTCCGCAGGCTAACGGGCCTAACCGGGCCGGCCACAAACCAATTTAAAAATTTTAAAATTAAAAATATATAAAATAAAAATATTAATTATTATTAAATATAATATAAAAATAAA
>JAVXUL010108768.1:0-18534 GCA_035590515.1 Trichilia minutiflora
CATTTTTACAAGTAATTATAAAGTTTATATACAAAGAAATAACAACCCTGAACCATATGACACGATTGGTTCTAGGGCATATCTTTAACACTAAGTATTTTAATATAATATAATTCCTTTGAATTGATCTCCCACTTAGATAGAATTTCTTTTCTTGAAATAATATCTGTTCGTACTCATGAAACTTTAAACTGATCAAGTAACAGAAGTCATTCATGCAAATAACTTTAAATTTGATCAATGCAGACCACTTATATAAACTTTGAATAGAATAAGTGATAAGAGGTTATTTTAAGTAAAGTATTTAACCGAGCAAATAACTCAGAAAAATTTTCATCAAATATGGGGTCAACTCAATATAAATATCTGACATGAAAGCTAACCATGTTTAAGTATTCATGAGTTACTTCAATTAAGTGATAGCATCAGGTATGCAGCAAAAATTTAGATAACAAACGAGCTCATCACAAAGAGACAAGAACATGATGTCAAAACTTCTGATCTCATTAATCATTAACATAAACTGTATGTACAACAGATAAGATTAACAGGTCTATCCAATTAATGATCCATAACAGAATGTAGGATAAATCATTCATGATACATGGTCTCAGATCATGGATGACGCGATTTTGTTAATATCATTAAGATCGAGGATGACGTGATCCCTATAACCGACCTCGGACATTATAGTCCAAAGAGCCTTAGAACGACATGGTTCCTTAAACTGCATACACCCTTATCATGGAGACGACGTGACCTCGTTAGCATAAGGTCTTCTAGGGACAACGTGATCCTAACAGTAACCTCGGACAACGTGATTCATATGACCTCAAAACGATATGATTCCTTAAGTTACATACACCCTTATCACAAAGACGACGTAACCTCGTTGGTATAAGATCTTCTGGGGGACGACATGGTCCATATGTCTTTGGAATGACGTAGTTTCATAAACTGCAAATATCTTTAGCATAGAGACGACATGGTCTCGTTGGTATAAAGTCTTTAACTAAAAGATTCGGTCAACCTTGACATAAGAATTAGATCTAATGAGAGTACTAAAAAGAGAGGCATAATTAAAATTCTTTATGGAGTAAGTGTTTAAGATGCTAGATCTGGGCTCCAGGGATTTGATCAAAAAGGGTCGAATTAAGGATAATATAGTTTTAATCTGTCAGCGCTCCAAGGTTTTTTGATTGGAATACCATTCATGGTCTCCAGTTTGTAGACTCCCGGTCTGAGTATCTAAACAACTTTGTATGATCTTTCTCAATTGGCTCTAAATACCCCTTCAATCAAAAGTTTAGTATTGAGAGTTACTCATCGAAGGACTAGATCTCCCCTCTGAAAAGTTCTGCATCTGACTTTGCGATTGTAATAGCGGGTCACCTTTTGTTGATGAAATGATATTCGTATTACGGCCTTATCTCTTTTTTCTTCTAACAGATTCAACTCTAGTCTTTGGCTAGCCTCATACTTCTCTTCATTATAGCACTGAATTCGGACAGTTGGGACATTAATCTCGATAGGGATCGGAGCTTCATATATGAAAGCCAACAAAAATAAAGATTCCCCTGTTGCTGTTCTGGGAGTGATTCTGTAGGCTCAGAGCACTTCAGGTAACTTGTCAATCCAAACTCCCTTATATTCTTCGAGCTTCTTCTTTAGTACCTTCTTGACCACTTTATTGGCAGCTTTCACCTATCCATTAGCTTGAGGATGCGCTGGGATAGCAAACCTTAGGTCAAATCAAAAATCCGAGTAAAATTCCCTGAACTTGGCGTTGTCAAATTGCTTTCCATTATCAACCACTAAAACTTGTAGGACTCCGAAGCAATATATCACATTCTGCTTGATAAATGCTGTAGTCTTCTTTTCTGTTATACTAGAGAGTGACTTTGCTTTCACCCACTTTGTGAAATAATCTATCACCACAATCGCATACTTGGTGTTGGCTCGAGCGATCGAAAGTGGTCCAATCAAATCTAGACCCCATTTAGAGAAAGGCCAAGAACTCGAAAGACAAGTGAGCTTTTTTGGGGGCTGTCTCGGAAAATCTCCATGGATCTGATATTTATGACAAGATTTAATCAATTAGAAAGCATCCTGCGAGATTGTTAGCCAATAATATCCTTACCGAATAATTTTGTACATCAAAGAACGAGCCCATCCATGACTTCTACAGATCTCATTATGAATTTCTTCGAAAATTTTATCAGCCTCATCTGGTCTTAGACATTTCAAATATGACAAGTTAAAACCATGTTTATAGAGTATATTATCAATAACAGCGAACCTAGCTGATCTGTTTTTTATTTTCTTTGCTTCGTTATTGTCGGTTGACAGTTTTCCATACTAAATGTAAGACTTCAGTTCCTTTATCCACTTTGGGTCAGGAATTTCTTGCATGGCAGCTATAAAATCTTCTTTTAGATCTACACTCCTCTGTGTCAGGACCTCAATTGGTACCGAGGCCAGAGCTTTTTCTTTGAATGCCAAGGTCAATTTTGTTAAAAAATCAGCTTTGAAATTTTCTGTCCGAGAAAGTTGCTTCACTGTGATATTTTGAAACATTGCCATTAACTTTTTGACTAGGGTCAAATAAGCTTGCATGTTGTCCTCCCGAGTCTGGAATTACCAGTTAATCTGGTTGACAATTAACTGTGAATCACTTTTTATGATTAAATTTGGGGCTTCTAAAGCTTGAGCTAATTTGATTCCATTGATCAGTGCTTCATATTCTACTTCATTGTTAGTTACTTTGAAATCAAATCGTAGAGAGTACATAACCTCTTCTCCATCAAGCCTCCTTAGGATTATTCCAACTCCACCTTCTTAAAGGTTTGATGCTCCGTCAACATACAGTGTCAAATATCCTCTGAGACCTTGGAGTCGGGTATACTGTTTTCGCCTTGGATGTTATCAATATCCGAGACTTGTAATACAGTCAGTTATTTCGAGATCGTTAATTATATCACAAAGTCTACTAGGGCCTATCCTTTAATAGCTTTGCGAGGTTGATAATCTATGTCATACTCACTGAGTTCAATAAACCACTTCACTAATCTTCCTGACAAATCAGGTTTGTGAAGAATTTATCTCAGAGGTTGATCTGTCATTACAACTATCTGAAGTGCCTAAAAATAAGGGCGTAATTTTCTGACAGCGGTAACAAGTGAGAGAGCAAACTTTTCTGCTGAAGTATATCTTATCTTGGCGTCCAGTAAAGATTTGTTCGTGTAATAGACAGGCCTTTGCACCCTTTCACCGTCTTCTTTTACGATAATAGAACTTACAGAGTGTTCGCTGACTACCAAATATAACTACAGAATGTCTTCCTTTTTAGGGCTAACCAAGTGGGGAACATGAGTCAAATTTTCTTTAAACTCTTGAAAACTTCTATCACAACTCTCATCCCACTCCAATTTCTTTCATTTTCTCATCATCTAAAAGAAAGGAAAATACTTTTCGGTAGCTTTTAAAATAAATCTGTTCAGGATAGCCAATCTTTCTGTCAGACTCTGCAGTTTTTTTATTATAGTTGGGGCTTCAAATTTAGGATGACTTTAACCTTTTACGGGTTAGTCTCAATCCCCCGTTCACTGACTATATACCCAAGAAATTTTCTAGCTCCAACTCTAACTGAATATTTCTCGGGATTTAATTTTATATTGTACCTCCTCAAGTGAAAGAAGGTTTCCTCCAGGTGTTTGGTATGATCTGAGGCCTTTACAGATTTTGTGATCATGTCATCTACATATACTTCTATCATTGATCCGATCAAAGGTTTAAAAACATTGTTAACTAGTCTCTGAAATGTCTCTCCTGTATTCTTTAATCTGAAGGACATGACTGTATAATAATACAACCCTTGGTCAGTGACTAATGCTGTCTTGTCCTAGTCGAATTCATGCATTCTGATTTGATTATACTTGAAGAAAGCATCCATAAAACTGAGGAGTTCCTGACCTGCCGTGGCATCCACTAGTTGTTCAATCTTTGGCAGAGGAAAACTATCTTTGGGGTATGCTTTATTCAGATCAGTGAAGTCTATACACATTCTATATTTTCTGTTAGCCTTCTTCACCATCACTACATTGACAATCCACTCGGGGTATTGAACTTTTTGAATAAACCCCACTTTCAGAAACTTGTCAACTTCTATTTTGATAGCCTCCCTCCTTTCGACGTTAAATTTTCGCCTCTTCTGGGTCACAGGTTTAAAAGTTGGATTCATGGTCAGTCGGTATAAAATAACCCGAGCACTGATTTCTGGCATATCATCATGGGACCAGGCAAATACATTTGTATTCCGCCTTAACACCTCAGTTAATTATGCTTTGTGTTTGGGGGTCAAGTTTGACCTGATTCTCACAGTTCTCTTGGGTCGTTTGTCATCCACAACCAGTGACTCTATTTCTTCAATTGGCTAGGCGGACGGTGACTTTTGAAATTGACTCATCTCCTTATCAACATCCTCTAATGACTCTTCATGTCGATCACCCTCTATATGTCCTGCAGCTGTTTCCTTTAGTGGGCGCTCATGAATGTAATAGGAATTCCTTAAAGTAGTGGTAAAGCAGGATCGGGTCTCTCTCTGATTTCTTTTCATAATCCCGATTTCATCTCCTACTCTAAACTTCAACTTCAAGTAGTGAACACTTTCCATTGCTTTTGTAGACCGAAGAAATAGCCTCCCCAAGATTATGGAATAAGGTATCTTGAGATTTACGACTTGAAATTCTACTATAGTATTGTTCCTAGTAATTGTACTGTTCCTAGGGGATGTATACATGACTCCCCAAACCCATATAGAGCGATCTCGACAGGCCTTAATCTTAAATCTTCAATGCCCAAGGAATCTAAGGTCTCCTTGAAAATAATATCGATGGAACTTCCTGTGTCGATCAATATTCTATCGACCTGAAAAGTCCCTACCGTCAGTGTTACAACTAGAGCATCATCATGTGGGTAGTGAACTCCACATTCATCTTCATCTATGAATAATATTAAGATCGAGGCAACCTTTGGCCTCTTTTTTACACGTACATTCATCACATGCGACTCAATGTTCATGCTCGAAAGAGAGTATCGAGAATAATTCTTTCGAGACTTGTTTGAGTTTTCAGCCAATGTGGGGCCTCCTATAATTACCATCGCATTGTTGTGTCTCTGAGCCTGCCTTGAATTTAGGATTCACTCATCATTCTGAACCACGAATTCAGTCAGATAATTATTTCTGATCAAAACTTCAATCTGATTCTGGAGATCATAACAATCGTCTGTCAAGTGTCCCACATCTTGATAGAACTCACAAAATTTGTTCTTCGCTTTCCTTGTTGGCTTGGCTTTGATCGGACGGGAATCTAACAAAAGGGTTCCCCATCTCTTTACCTTCTTTAGGATCTGAGAAAGGGGAGCATTCAGAGGAGTAAACTTTCTCTTCTCTTCCAATTGAGCAACTCGCCTTGGATTATCTCTCCGAGGTAATCTTTTTTCTCTTGCATAAGGTTCCTCCTTGTGTCTATCATTTCGATAATACTCTGGGGCTCGATCTCTCCCACGGTTCACCTCAGAGAACTTTCTCTTTTCATTCTTCCATCTTTTATTATCGGGTTTCTGGAACCGATTATTGTCTCTTGGAGGAGCACTCACTGGTTTCTCCTCCTTCATTTTCAACATTACTTCATTCTCAACTTCAATCTCATCAAATAATTTCCTTTGAGCAGCTTCATATGTATTCACCAAGGACTTATATATACAATACTAAGTCTTGTCTATCTTCAGTCCCTATCTCAATCCTTCCAATGTCAAAGGATGATGAAAAGCTCTCAACTCGAGCACTTCCTCGTAGTATCTCTTGGCAAAACTTCTAAGACTTTCACCATTTTCTTATTTGAGCAATAACAAGGAACTAAGAGTCTTGGTACTAAAAATTGCTCATCGAAACTCATTGGTGAATAAATCATACAAATGTTCGAAGTCTCGGATGCTTCCAGGAGTCAAACCTACAAACCATTTTCTTGCTTGGCCTTCTAGAGTCAAGGGGAATAAACGAAACATTTGGTCTTCGCTCAGGCCTTGGACAAGCATCATTTCATGAAAGAAATTCATATGTAATGATGGGTCTGTCTTCCCAGAAAATAGAATAATCTGGGGCATCTTAAACTTCTGAGATAAAGTCTGGCCCAAAAGTTTGGGGGCAAAGAATGACTTTGAGTATGGTCCCGTTTGTTGTATAGACTCAGCAGGTTCACCTCAGGGGTGCACCTTCTTGCTGTTCATTTCTTCCATTAATTTTCTAGTCAAAGCCTCCACATATTTCTCTTTGGTGACAGTCTCCTAATCTTCTCTTAGCACGAATATCTGTGCTTGAAAGCTTCACGTTCTTTCCTTCGTCTCCGCTCTAAAATCACCCTCATATTACCAGGGGGTAAGCTAGTCTCATTCAATTTTTCATGAACTGTTTCTGGGCTCTGGGACACATGTGTAGCTTCATTATATATAATGTCTCTCATAGACATGAGAAGGCATATTTTTCTCCCTACCTCCCACCTTTTTGGGTGAGGCTCCTCAACAGCCTTATTCTTTCCCTTCTTCGCAGTTGTATACCTTTTAGTTGGGGCCTTCCTTCTTACTCTTTTGCAGTTCTTCGCCATGGCTTCTGGTCGAGGAGTTCTACTCTTCATGGTTTCATCTGGTATGTTTGTACCCACCATGCTTATTTGCATCATCTTCATCATCTCCGTCATTTCTTTGATCAATATTTGTATCTACTGATCTTTTTCTGCATGCCGTTGTTCACTGTCCTGAAGTGGTTGTAGCAAACGGGTCATCTCGTCAGTTTCTCTTACATGGTGCGATCTACAAGCAAAAATTTCACCGACGTTAGATTTGGAGCTCTCATGCTCCGGAATCTCATGTAAGGTGTTGTGAGCTTCATCTGCTATAGCAATAGCATCAATGGAGTCTCTGTCAATATTCTTCCATTCTGTTAAGTGTCTTCTGGTTGAGTAACCTTTAGTGTTCATCATCTTCGGTAGAGTTGATTGTTTTCTAGCTTTTTGTTCAAGATTCCTATAGATGACGCCAAATGTTGATGCAGGATATTGTATCTGTCTTCAACCTCCAGCACCAGTTTGTCTTCTTCCTTGGTCTCTGATTCTGGGTACTGTTAAACAATAAAATCTTGGGGGTCAAGCCGATTTTTCGACAAAAACCCTCCGATACTTAAGTCAGTGAGGGTTTTGCTTGTGTATAGGAGTGAAGAAAGCAGTGAGAAAATCAGAGAAAAATTTAGATGAATGTTCTCTCGTGTGTTTAAGTTTATAAGTCTGTCCCTAATCTGTCTGGTGTATGTCAATGAATATCCCCCCAAAAGGTAGTGCGTACCTGCCTTTGTTCTTGGATTCAGTTATGTTAGAATCATGGAATTCTGTATCTATTGACACGTGTCATTATCTGACTAGAGTGCCCTGAAAGTTTATCGTGGGAATCGTGGGGTGTAATTATCGTGATACTGTATCATGCCAAGTGTATCCCGAGGCTCCGATTCCTAGAGTTCCTTCTGGAGAGGTGTCAGGCCTTCAATGACATCGTACATTAATGTCATAGATGCTGTTATAAGTCACATATATGTCCGAGGCTCCGATACCACAGTAGATCCTATTACTGATTCTTCCGACACGATCCTATTATTTCTACTATCGCAAAAGGAGGTCTCAAAACATCATCGTATTTAAAAATTTATAAAAAAAATTATGTCCATACGATAAACCTCAACCTTCATATTAGATCTCGATAAAAATATCTAAATATTTATTATTATTCTTTTATAAAATGTTGGTTCCGTACCATTATTGTTAAGTTTATTTTTTTCCCTAAATATAAGATTAAGATAAAGTTATTCCAATTTTGTGCTTCTATTGCGTATCTAATGAAGCCAAAATATATGAACACTCCTTTGGGTTATTAAGCTCAGTTTAATAATCAATTATTCATATTTAAAAAAATGGTTTCCTTCGGGTTTTGTTAATAAATTCAATCGAACACTTAAAACCCGTCAAATGATTGTAAATATATAGTTTGAATATTTTTTTTTTTAGCTTGGATTGATCGATCTTGTTATCATTTTTTATTTTAATTCACTGTTTTTTTGAAAGATTCAATTACATTTATTTTTATTTTATTTTTAAGTAGTACATTTCTTTAAAATTTTAAAAAAATCATATAATATTTTTTAATTTTTATTAAATTTAGATAAAATAGTAATCTTTATTTAAATTGATTAAATTTATATTTAATATTTGCAAAAAACGTATTTGACGGTGGTTTTGGTTTTGTTTAATTGGATAAATTAAAATGTCCACGCGCCAACGAAACCAATACTTTATTGGCTGTCAATGCCTTGGAAAGGATTCACAGACATTGCCTTCCCTTTTCCCCTTTGTACAAACGTGGACCACACATCCTCCGATTTTACCCTTGGGTTAATTCTAAGCCAACCGCTACGTAAATAAAAGGTAAATGGGAGGGATGTGTGTTTTTAAACTAGAAATAATGTTATAGGATACATACATACACTTACTCTATTAGATTAAAGTTAATTGATATTGTGGTGTGATAATTTTTTTAAAAATCCACCACAAACACTATAATTCAAATGAATTAATGACATGATATGATGAAACTTAATTGTCTATTGACTACAATGTATACATATATATACATAACTTCAGCTTTTGAATCTTTTGAAATTTCCAATTTATATCCCCATCACTTCTCCTGCACTGCTCCTATAGTTTTTGTTTTTGAGAACTCAATTATTTAGCTCTCATGTAGCAACAAATGATTACAACAAGTCAACAACTGTAATGTTGACTTGCAGATTGCATTCCCATGACCTCCTTCATGCCCATGATTGACATGCTTTCGAAAGATCATCAAATACAAGGACTGTTAAATCTTAAATAGTAATATTGTGACTTAAATTTACTTTTAATTTAACAATAAAGTCGAGATTCTATTTGTAATAAGAAATGAATGTATCAATAACTTTTTTTCCCATGTTTGATGATTAAGGGAAAGCAAAAAATATTTGATTTTCAAAATGTTTATTCTTTAATTATAGACAAGGGGATAAAAACTACTTTACCTTGCAAAGAAAGTATAGGATTCTTCTTTTTTTGTTTACCAAAACAAAAGAGAAAGAGAAATGAAACTATGAGGTGCCTACCATCCATCAATAAGAACACAAAAGGACCACATTCCTATTATCAAACACGCTTCTTATTTCACATCATATCTTCTCTTTGAATATATAGGTTAAAAAAATATTTTCAAAAGAGATTTTTAGTACTTAAATAATAAGATAAAAATAAAATATTTATATTTATATGATTCGATTAATATAATTTATATTTATAGGTAAAAATAAGTAAAATATTTTTACTATCTTTAAAAAAGAATATAAAATTTAAGAGAGTTCTTTTAAATTTATTATTTTTTATATTGATCTTTCAAACGAAAACTTTGTTTTCAGCAATGATATTCCAAATAAAATAAAATTTTATATTGATATGTTTTGTTCTTTTATGATACATCAAATCTTTAGTTAAGTGAATAACACTCTAATTATTATAATTAACTATAGTAATACTTTAATGAAAATTGAGTTTACTAAATAAACCCTTTAACTACAAGATTTTTTTGATTGTTTCGATCATTGTCTTATATTCTACCTCAATAGTTAGTAATTCTTTAATAGGTTATAAAATAACTTTTCAACTAACTACACATCCACCAATATAAAATACATAACTTGTAAGTTATCTTCCTTTATCAAAATCTCCAATATAATCAAAATTCACGAAATTAATTAAAATATCACTATTTTTCCCAAACTCTAACAAGTATTTGAAGTACCACGCAAATATCTGAAATCTACTTCATAGTCAACTAGTATTCTTTCTATTGATAAGATACATCTATTAATGATATTAACTGCTTATAAAATATCAGGATATGTACAAATCATTGCATACATAATACTATTGATTATGCTTGAATATGGAATATGTACCATATAATCTCTTTATCTTACAAAATTCTATTCACCCAATACTTTGCACACATAAAAGACCTCTTTACTTAATATGATTAAACCTTTCTCACTTATATGATCTAATTGCATGTATCATAATTTGGTGATTTTAGAATTAGACAAGGATGATATAGAGATTATAACATAATCTATAACTAAAAATCCCTGTAAAGTATACAAACTATCAAATCTACAAGCTTTCATAATTACAAAAACATCTTTATTAACTTTTAAAAGTTCATCTTTAGCTAAATACTCACACTCAAGTGGTTCAAGGTTGCCAAAAAAAATGAGATTCTTTTTTAAATCAAGAACATGTTTAATATCAATGAGCGTTCTTATAATTCTATTATACATTTTAATTCAGACTATACCTTTACCTTTAATATTATAAATAATGTTATTATCCATTAAAATAATTTTACCATTATAAGGTTTATAAGTACAGAACAAATCTTCATTGGGATATATGTGATAAGAATAACCTGAATTTAAAATCCATTTATTTTTATATCTTATTTTCACGACTCTCGTCTGTTAGAATACTAGCTTTGATGGTGTCATTATTTTTTTAAATAATTTTTTATATTTTTTTATTTTTTAACTTAAAATATTTAAACTTAATGTGCTTCTTTTTATAATAGTAATTACACTCAAAATTCTTATGTTTGGATTTAAACTTAATTTTAGATTTTTTGTTATCAAAGTATCCCTTTTCTGATCTACCATAAAAAATTAAATTTTTTTATCTGACTTTTATTACCTTTTTCAGTTATATCCCTATCAATTTGTTTCTTAGATTTCAAAATAGATTTAATTTTTTTTATAAAATTATATCTTTTTTATAAATTATAGTATCATGAAAATATTTAAAGGACTGAGGAAAAGAATATAATAATAATAAGGTTTAATCTTTATTATCTATTTTAATATCTATATTCATCAAATTTATGACAATAGAATCAAATTTATCAAAATGTGAGAGTATAGACGTATTTCTGTTATCCAAAGCATATACAAGGATTACTTTAAATAAAGTTGATTTGCTATTGTCTTCTTTGTATATAAAGCTTTCAACTTTTTTTACATATCTCTTACGGTTATTTCAATGACGACTTCTAGCAAAATTTCATCGAAAAGATTTAAAATAATGTATAATCTTATCTTTTTATTCATAACAGTAAAATCTTCATTATCCAATTTCTCAAACTTTTTTTAGCTCTTTGGAGAACTAATATAACTCCATTTTAAATTAAAATGGCTTCTATTTTGAATTGTCACATTCTAAAGTTGACACTTCCACCAAACTTCTCAACATACGTTTTTGTTATTGTTATTATTATAATAAAATCTCGAAAAAAGTTCTGATACTAATTTATTAAAAAAAATATTCTCAAAATTTAATAAAAGTAGTGAGTTTGAGTAATTAAATAACAAGACAAAAATAAAATATTAATATTGATATGATTCGGTTAATATCACTTATATACACAAATGAAGATGAATAAAATATTTTTACTATTTTTAAAAAAAAATTTAAAAGAGTATTTTTAAACTCACAAATAACAAGGAACACAAATTTTTGAATTAAAAAAAAAGAATGAATAACTTCAAAATCTAAATAACTTACTAACCTAATTAGTACAAAAGTTCAAATTAAAATACTCTCATAAGTCTTTTAATTTTTCTCACATGTAAACCCCTTATATGTTTCTTCTATTTATAATTGAAAGGAAGGGGTCTTATTTTAATAAATCAATGGAACAGATGCCTTTATAGCATCAAAAATCAATGGCCATTAACGATTTGGACATAAACTCATTAGTCCAACTGCACTCTCTTTTTTAGTTATATACCTATATAGATAGATAGATGTGGATGATAACCAGCTATTCTGCCCCATTTAGTTGTTTTTCTAATCCTTTCGATTAATATCTGCCAGAAATATAAAATGGGAAATTTCAGGAGTTGTGGACAAAAAAGAGTTGCCAATTAGAATCAAGAAGTCTCAAGTTAACAAGTCGAATTCAAACTCACAAGAACCAACACCACCAATCCATTAACTCACGTGAACTCATCTCAGCTACCTTCACATGCACACAACAATACAAAATAACCCCAGATTTTGTACACACACATACATACATACATTCAAAGAGAGCCTAAACCCCACTTCCCACTATATATATTTACACCATATAAACAAAAAAAAAATTCCTGTCTCTCTTCTGCTTTTCATTTGCTTTTGCTTTTATAGCTTCTTTGCAATGGCTCTGCTTTGTCCTGATTCTTCACGTTATCTACTCCTTGTCTCATTTTTGACAATCTTATTATGGCTAGTTTTAGTTCAACCCCAGATTGTTTCATCTGCTCTGATAATGAGCTGGAGGAATCACCACAACCATCATCATCACACAAGGCCAATGATGCAGGCCAACCAAAGCACTTGTGCATTGTTTGCGGGCACTTGGGTCCGTGACTATACATATCCAATCTACCAATCAAAGGACTGCCCCATTATCGATGCTGAATTCAACTGCCAAATGTACGGTCGTCCTGACTCTGATTACCTCAAATATAGTTGGCAACCTCTGAATTGTGAGCTCCCAAGGTGAGGGGAAAAAACACACACTCTCCTTCGTACTCTCAATTGCTTTCAAATCTTTAATATTATAATTATAAGTTTCTGCATTGTATTAATCTTGGTCGTAAAATTTTTTTACGGCAGGTTCAATGGGCTTGAATTTTTGCTTAAGATGAAAGGGAAAACAATAATGTTCGTTGGTGACTCTCTGGGATGGAATCAATGGGAGTCGTTGATTTGCATGATTCATGCAGCAGCACCAAGAACACAGACACAGATGATCAGAGGAGATCCTATCTCCACCTTCAAATTCCTGGTAAGTCGAACATGATTCTAAACACCAATTAGCATTGCATTAGTTCATATTTCCTTTTCCATGTTACTTACTTTGCCAAAGAAAAGTATCTGAAAAGTCTTGGCGAAGAACTTTTCGTTGTTTTGCAATGTCACGCTGGAGTAGTATAACTGTCAGCATCGTATACTTTGGTCAATTGATGCCAACTGCAAGCCATTACATTATAATTTTCTTGGATACTAAAGGTCAACAATGCTATCATAGTTTCTCTTTTTCTTTCTATTCTTTTCATGATATTGTTAGTATTACCATTCACATATTAATAAAGATTTTTCTATGATAATGCAGGATTATGGTGTTTCAGTATCATTTTACAGAGCTCCATATCTGGTAGACGTCGATGTAGCCCATGGGAAAAGAGTTCTAAGGTTAGAGGACATATCAGGGAATGGCAAGTCTTGGCAAGACATAGATGTGCTCTCTTTTAATACTGGCCATTGGTGGAGCCACAAAGAATCTCTCCAAGGGTGGGAATATTTTTGTCCCTTTCCCATCTAAAGTTTATTATGATATGGTCAGTTTTTTTATGCTCTTAACCATATACGTTTGTGACAGAAGTGAAATTCAAAGTGGGAGTGCTTTCCTTAACATGCATACATGAGAAAATAATTGTTAATAGTTTTACCATATATTTGCTTTTAATTGTAATAAGGTGAAAAATGATGCAGGTGGGATTACATAGAGTCAAAGGGCACATATTACAAGGACATAGATCGGTTGGCTGCTTTGGAGCAAGGGCTGAGAACATGGGCCAATTGGGTTGACAATAACATTGACAGAGCCAAAACAAGAGTGTTTTTCCTGTCGATTTCTCCTACACATTACAAGTAAAGTGTTTCTCTCTCTCTCTCTCTCTCCCTCTCTCAAATAATTATGTGGGGCTGAAAACCAGGGCTAAATTATTGAGTGCTGCCTTCAAAGTCTAGTGGCACCAAGCACTAAAAATCGGTCCAATCTTAGCTGTACTCGGGGAGGCAACCCCTGCTCTCAGGTTGGTCCAAGTTGAACATAACAAATATACAGGATAACCTACAATTTGCAGGGCTTCTTTATTGCCATCAAAGGACTGAAAGCAGACGTTACCCAAATAACTAGTCTGCATAAATCCATTCTGTTAAGTAACACAAACCAACAGGCATGTTACATTAGATTATTCAGGTAGAATTATAGTGCAGAGTCCATATGATGTGAACATTACACTTGAATTGTTGGATTCTCCTCTTTATGAGCTAAAATGTCCCTTAAAAAAGTAAATTATCTACTGATTGTCATTTTATTTTCACTTATTTGTTATTTTGGCATTTCCATACTACAAATGCTTAGCAAGATTCTAATTATTAATAGCTAGGTTACTTTTGATATGAAATATGAAATGTTCATATGACTTGAACTGCGGTCTCATCAATTTTCAACTGCGAAGTATTACCAGCTAATGAGTATTATTGAAACTGTATTCTTTCATTTTTCCCATCACAATTTCTACCGGTGGCATTTAAAACTTTAAAAACTTCTATATACATAATCTTTGTATGGGGCTTTAAAATAGGGAATATCCAACAGGGACCAACTTGCGTCTGTTTCTGTTTAGCCTTAACTGCAAATTTCAGCCGGCCACTTCCCCTATGTCTTATAGAATCATTGTCAGTCTATTAGTTATATTCTCTGAGAATTCTGGAGCTCCAGAATCAGTAAATATGAGAAACAGTTTGCAATTTTTTATATTAAAAAAATAATAAATAAACTTGTAAACTGTACTGTATTAAATTTGTATCTTAGATGACCGCAGAACAGAATCCAAATAATAGAACTAACGGTGGTTGAAAATTTAGTATCAGTTTTTAGTTTTTCTGGCATTATCACTAATTCAACAATGTTTGGAAATGATATTGTCAGTCCAAATGAGTGGAGTGCCGGAGCAACATCAAGCACAACAAAAAATTGTTATGGAGAGACTGCGCCGATAAGCGGAACAACATACCCTGGGACATACCCTGATCAAATGAGGGTGGTGAACTCAGTGATCAGAGACATGCGAAGCCCTGCGTATTTGTTAGACATAACTATGCTTTCAGAGTTAAGGAAAGATGGACACCCTTCCATTTACAGTGGCGAATTGAGCCCTGAGCAAAAGGCTAATCCTGATAGATCTGCGGATTGTAGCCACTGGTGCCTTCCAGGATTGCCTGATACTTGGAATCAATTGTTTTATACTGCTTTGTTCTATTGAAATTTGAGGAGAATGTGTTTTCTCTAATTCCATATAGAATTAATAATTAATTTAGTATTCCATATTTTGTGAGATGATGCATAACTGCACTTGTCTTATAGAATTTGTCAACCCTTTTAACTAAGTTCTGTTGTGGCATCTGCTATTTTGAGTTTCTATTTGTCTCTTGTAAAGTAAGAATATTATTTGCGAAGGAAACAAGTTAATCCATTAATTTCTCGTATCTTTTCAACTTCTAATGCTGTTCTTGCCACTAATTGTTTGGATGTAAAAGATAAGAAAAACTCATAACCCAGAAATCCAAACGGAAGAACAGTTTAATTTGGGTTTGGAATGTATCCATGGATTCAGATTAGTATCCAAGTTGGCGTTGCATACTTTCAAATTGCAAGAGAAGAAGTCCTTTCTGTTAGACTCAAACATAAATTTTATTTTTTCTAATTTTTTTTTTATATATATATTTCACACACCCAAATCTCATTTTATCCAATGCATATTGTCATACCCAAACATAAATATGTAAAAGAAAAAATTGATTTAATTATGCTACTGCAAATTATTCGATCAAACTTTTAAAAACTTCTAAATTAAGATTTTAAATTAAAAATTTTGTATTTTTTAAATTATTTTTATTTTAATATCATTTGTGATGGTTGTCGAATCCACCGAAAATAAATACTAACCTAATGCTAAAACAAATTTTTGTAAATAGTAATGACAGGGATCGTCTCTGTATATAATTGATGATTTTAAATTTTTTTACAACCAGAAAATAAATCTATCAATAAAGATTTGAAGATTTTAATTATTAAAACTAATAATCAATCAAATTAAATAAATTTATCAAGTTAAAACAAATATAAGAAAAATCATATTTATGAAATACTAATTAAAAAAATAATTTTAAGATTGGATTAAACGGATTAATCATTGAAACTAAAGACACTTTATCACCTTGATAAATCAGTTATAATTACTAGTAAGTCTTGCATAACCAATTTTTTTTTTATTTGTAGAATAATTAAGTCAAGCGGAATAATTACTTTTTAATCAACAAATAAATTTAGAAAAGCTCTTATATTTTAATTTTTCAATAGCATTAAGAATTAGATAAACCTGATTCTAATAAACAAATACATAAACGGTTATTCATTTAAATTAGATTATGCAACTCAAAGGTATTTTCTAAGGACATCTTTTTTTACAAATATAAAAATCATATAATTACGGGTATGAAATTTTATATGATTGTATAATATTAATTAAATCATAAAATAGAGCCTTATTACAATAATTAAATCAACATGAATATTATGAAGCATAGAATTATATAAACACTAAAAATAAATAAAAGATTAAAAGTTAAAGATTAAATCTCATAATTATTTAAGACCAATCTTCAATTACTTTTTGACTAGAAAAGAAAACCAATTACTCATGATTGAGTATGTAAAATTGCAATTCTGAAAAAATTCAAAAGAAGTGAAGAATCGTGAATGAATAATTTTTCCTGAAAAATAATAACATATTCTAATTATAGATTAAAATCTCCTCGTTTTGAAGTTTCCTATTTGCCCACAAAGACTTCCAAGACAATAAAAGAAGTTTAGAATTCTAAACAAAAACAAAAACTAAGTTATCAACTAAAATCTCGTAAATCTAAAATCTTCTCATCAAAATACAGCTATGGCGATTGTCTGTCTTGCCTTCTAGTAATGTCCAAGGTTAGTATCACGTTTATGATCATCTGCCTTGCCTTCTAGCAATATCCAAGGCTAGTATCATGCCCAATGGATATAATCTCTTTAAATCGTAAATTATCAAAATTCACGTTTTCCAACTTCATTTCAGCATTTTTCTATTTCAACATCATGAAAACATAAATTAAGTAAAATTTATTCATAAAATATAAATAACCATAATAAATATAAAAAAATAAGTAAAATATATATATATATATATATATAAAATACATACTAATAATTTGTATCTTATTATTTATTAATTATTATTTAAACTATATGCTTATATTACTAACTTTTCTCCTTTAATGCTTGAGATTTTATTATTTAAATATAATTATTTTAAAAATTATCACCAATGTTCATTGAAGTTTGTATTTTCACAAAACTCTCGCCACAAAATTACTAATTTATTCTAAAACATTCAATAACTACCATCCTTAAAATTTATTAATTAATTGATAAATTTTCAAGATAAATAAATAATTTTATTGGGGGATTAGATGGAATGTAAACATAAAGAGAGAAGTGATAAATTTTAAAAGGATAATACAATGTAACTGTAAAAGTTCAAACCTCAGGGACCTAAGTGATAAATTCCCACCAATATGAAAGAAATTATGAATTTTGGAACAAACCAAAATTTAAATCAAGTAAAACTGGATTCGGATTAGTTTCTAAACCACCCAAATCAAACTGTATACCCTACTAGTTGCAATAGGTTGATTGCTAGTCTTAATAACAAGAGACGAAATTGGAGGAAAATTTTCCTTTTCACTCGAAAACATTTACTAATGTTGATAACACACGACTTGGTAAAGAAAATCAAAGTACAAGATACACGGGGGATATTTTCTAGCTTGTGCACATTGCCTAAACCAATATTACAATACAGAAGGACATCCAAAACATCAATAGATGGCATGACTTTATCCTCTTTATTATTCTTCTCCAGCATAGATTAGAGAGGGATTGAAACTCCTGGAGTGTTGACTTCCATTATCCGATGTATATTATCGATGATGTTTGGCGTTGCCTTCATTGAATTTGCAGCAGGCTGATTGTCATAAGCTGAAAGATGGACTCCCATTGCGGCCCTACCAGAAGGATCAAGATTATTTGCCCACGCAGCATCCCACTCAACAGCTTTAGCAGTGCTGCAAGCTACACTAGCCCCTCCTGGGACAGTTAGCCTGGCTGAATTCTGCGCAATCAGATTATGATCCATATAAATCTTCATGTCATCGAGAACAATAATATTGCTTAATAGTTTATAAGTACAATCAAATTTATTACCTGGGGGAAGAACCTCTCAAAAATCATCCTGTAGTAATAGGCTTCTTTCGTGAAAGGTGTGTTATGTGGGTAGATGTTGTGAGCATTTTGCATCATCTTATCAGTCACCTGTTCGTCCGAGTTGTGCACAAATCATCAATCATACATTAAAACACAGTCGACTAAAGCAAAAGACAGAAATGAGAAAGAAAACTAGGAAAGTTTTGTGGTAGGGTATGCATACAT
>JAVXUL010108788.1:0-18530 GCA_035590515.1 Trichilia minutiflora
CCTCCACTAGAATTAACTAGATTAGATCTAATTGAATTTTGTGAAGAACTAGTGGTGTGCCAAGATTGTGAATTTTTGGCTAAGTGATCTGAATAATCTAATGGTTCATCTGGATCTTTTTTCAAAAATTTTTCATTACACATGGTTTTAATAAATTATTTGGTCTTGAGTATTAAACCATCGTAGAAAAAATAAATTGTGTGTCATTTTTCAAAACCAAGATGTGAACATAAATTTAAAAAATCTTTAAATGTTTCCCAACATTGAAAATATGTTTCATTTTTTAAAAAAAAAATTATATTATGTGTCAAGATTCTATCCATAAAGAGTTATGGATATGAGAACATAATATTTAATTTAAATATATATAAAATTTGCTCTCAATTAATGTGATGTTATCAGGGATAATCATTGCATGATCGGCATGTTTTGTTGTTGCCAATGATTAGTATGTGATACTAATAGTCGAGTGATGAGTCTCACGTCACAAGAGCATAAACATGAGTACCATATTTGAGAACGTGATATTAAACGTAACCAAACGTGATGAATCACATGAGTAAATATCCACAGTTAATGATTCATCACACAGCCGTACTAGTGTACTATTAGTCTGTAGACCTGAGACATCACGGCTTCTATTTACAGTGAGGCATATCGTTCACTTGTATATATCATACTAGGCTAGCCACGCCTGGTAAAAGAAGCTTAATGACAATGTATTTTTATTGTATGAGAATAAGTGATGGTCAAGATAGAATTTGCTAGCTCAGGTATTTGAGCTTAGGTTCTAGGCAGAATTATCATATACGGGGATTAAATCCCTAACCAGAGTACACGAATTTTGAAAAAAAATTTTGATACGTGAATCCCATTTTTGATTGAGTTTCTGATCCTATGATCGAGTTAGTAATTTGATAATTACATAGCTTATACTCAATCAAGAGTCAACAGTATAAAGATTTTATTACATGTAAGTATGACTATATAGGTTTATCCAAATTTTGTTTTCAGTGTTCTAAAGGTCATGAAATTTTGCTAGTCACTCATGATAATTAAGAACTTCGGTTATAAGGAGTTATACTGAAGTGATACGAATATGTTCGAATTTACTCATTTCTAGTTCACGATAAACCTAGGGGATCACATACAATATCTAGTACTTGATGATGGATGAAAATAATATCATTAAGCTAGTTAATATATTTAGTATTGACGAAAATTAAATTACTACAATATTTTATCGGTATACAATTTTATTCTTTAATGTAAAGTATAAATTTTTTCGACAATAACGCACTAACACCCGTTAATTTGAAAAATATTTTGAAGATTTTGGAGACTTGAAATGATATATTTTGATATATTAATTAATAAATAACATTATTTATGTATTAATTATAATACAAAATATCATTTAAGTATAGATAAATTGTTTATTTATTAAAAGTTAAATAATTATTATTTAATTCAAATGAATACTTGGTGACAAATAATGCAATTGTTGTTTGCTAAGTGTCATCATTTTGTTAAATACTAATTTTTATATTAATCCAATGGCCAGGAATTTTTTTAATATTTATTGATTATGGTAATTGATAAATATTAATATTTGCTTTATTTTAATATATATATATAATTATATTATTATTATTTGTCATAATAATATATGATTTATTTTGGATAATACATTGTTTTTCTACCAATCACATTTATATATAATTGCTTCCATTTGTTTTAATTTCATTGATTGCTTTTGTTAATGTTCTATTATGCTTGCCAGTTATATGCCATTATAATAAATGATTTCAAATTCAATTTTGAATACATTGATATATACACACATGGGAAGCAAGAAGAGTTGGATGAATGGATGGATTTGAAAAATATTAAATTCAATTGTTTTGTTTCCTTTTAACTTACCACACGTCCAAAGGTTGGGTGTGAGAACTTGGATTCTTTTCTTTTACAAAACAAAAAGGAGAAAAGGAGAAGAAGAAGAAGGATTGGCCATTGTTTACAAAAGAAAATTGTTTTCTTTTATTATCAATTTCAACAACATATTCAAGTCTCCAACCTTGGTTATCAATTCCATCATCAAAGGTTAGAGTGTAGGTACCTTTGAAAGCTTGAGGAAGACTTCAAGTTTGAAGATTTCACTCATTTGGGTAAAATTTTAGACGCTAGTAGCGTTATATTATCAATTGGTTGATAAATGTTCAAAAACATAAATAAATTGCATAATAGATCCTTTAGTTTTTTCTTGAAAAAACCCACAGTTTTCTATTTCACTCTCATATGCTATGATTTTTTCAAAAGTTTTAGATTTGTATTTCAACAAAAACACATATCTAAATCTTAGAAAAATCATTGATGAATATAATGAAATACAAAAAACCATCTCAGCTTATATTGACATTGGTTTACATACATCTATATGAATATCAGATCAAGCATTTGATACTTATCACCATTATCAATAAATGGTAATTTGATCATTTTACCCATGATGCAAGATTCACAAGCTATAAATAATTTGCAATCATTTTTATCCAAGCAACATTCTTGAATTAACTTTTGAAATCTTTTCTTACTCAAATAACCTAATCGATAATGCCATATAGTGTATGACTCATCTCATTTTCTCTTATTGGTATGTTTATTAAACGACATCATATATGGGATGCCTTCAGCTAATGTAGCAACTCTTGCTACATTGTCGATATGCATCTAAATCTCATCCTTTTCTATAAATGTCTAATATTTATCTGAACATGTATATCATCATAAATTTGAGGTGCACATCCAATATCTAATACCTTTAAGTAACTTTTCCTTTCTAAAAAAATCAATTACATTTACAAACATAGCTACAGAGCCTGAACTAACGACTTGTTTTCTTTTTGCCTTCATTGCAAGTTATTACTCGTAATTTATCTTTCAATGCCCATCCATTTATCAATGGAATAGAACCTTTAGACTTTATCTCTGATTGATTTCTTTGTTCTTTTATACCCAACCTTCATGTTTCAGTGATTTCTTCCTTTTATTAAAATTGTTAATATTTCTTTTGAAAACTAGAAAAATCACCAACTATTATCACAGCTATGTTAGTTTTCTTATCTAATAAGATCTGACCCTTAGCTGTTATGAATATATTTGACAAATCTATGTAGGATGCATCACTATTGTTCATATAAAAATTGGTGATGAAATCACTAAAGGTAGGTGTGAGAGGCTTAAGGATAAGTTCTATTCTGAGCTCATCTCTTTCTTTCTTTCTCCTATGCACCATCTAAAATGGCTTTAGTCATCAGAGAATTAAAAACATATATTATCCATACACACATTAAAATAATTTTACTTGTACGAAATCAATTAGAGAAATATTCAGGATTATTAAGTTTATCAAACATAAATGTAGAGTGAAGTGGATTTTGCTAAGCAGATACCTTTAATACAAATTAAACATGTCATCACAAACAATGTAGACTTAATCATTATGAATATTAATAATTTAATAAATAAAATTAATTAAATCTTAAATAACTCCTACTATTTTCTTTGAAATGCATAACCCTTTGATATACAAATCGGGAAATGAATCTCATTATTTTCTAGTGAGTATTAGAATCCCGATTAACTTGAATAATACAAGCTTGTGTGACACAACAGCTCATGAATTCCTTAATCAGGTAGGTAAACTCTTACCAATTGTAACTCATACAACTTCTAATATTATTTAACCTCTAGAATTTTATGACTTTATGTGACACAACAAATCATAAATTTCAATTAAGTGAAACTAATATTTCTTATGAACAAAATTTTATCATATAGCCTTTGTATGACACAACAAAGCTGCATGACTACACTCAAATCAAACATCTCATGCAAATGCATTAATTCCTGACCACAAAGAAATGGGCCTGTATGACACATCAAACCACATCACGTTGTCGAATTCAATCAACATATAAATATTAGAAAGGCTATATCAAATATTCTCAAGATTCAACATTACCATTTAATATTAATTACAAAGGGATTTATTATTAAAAATGATCTCATTAAAAATGACATATTTATAATACTTATAAAATATGCTTATGACATTCATAACTACCTACATCAATATGTAATGCACAGTCATCATGTGAATATTTCAATCAAGGGCATACAAATAAGATGATATACATGTACCCATTTAAAATAAAATTATACTTACTCATATTTGAGACTCAAGTTTCATGATATATCTACATATACCTTGTTGGCCTTACTAAAAGTCAATCATAACTCTTGATTAAATTAAGTTTTTTTTAATTTTTTTAATTTTTTAGCACAAACCCTAAACATCTTACATGTGAAAATTAATTCCAACTCTTAAAATTAATTTTACCTAGACCTTGATCACTTTATAAGAGGTATGAATCCACTTTTAATGGATCAAAATCATTAAAAATGGCCACCTTTTCAAGGCACTTAGCTTTTGACCAAATAAGAGAACAAAATCTATTTTGTTCTTAATATTTCTTTTCCATCAAAATTGATAATTCAACAATTGTCCTTAAATGTAATAACTCTTGTTACTAATGAAAATTTCATAAAAAATATTCATACAATGAACAAGTATCAAGTTACGCATCAAAATGAGCTTATGGTCAATTTTAGCAAATTTTATAACTTATGTTGCATATTTTTTGCAAACCAGTTAACTCATGAATAATTCACCAAAACATCAAATTTTATGCCACATCTGACCTATGAGGATAATTTTGGTGATGTATAATACACACGATACAATTTCTCGCAAAATTGCTCAATAATTGAATAATTACACTACTTGCCGTCTAAATAATTTCGAACCATAAGAAAAAATTCTAGCAGCAAGTGATCACAAACTAGTCGAAAACTGTTCATTTTCTTTTGTCAAATGAGAACCTGTTTTACACACTCATTTCTAGCAATATGAAACATCATTTAAAACCCAAATTTTCAGATTTCAAACACTTTGAATGTATTATGAAATAATTACTAGAACAGGGCATAAAGTGATAGGAAACAATCCCAATCATTTCATACAAACTTGACATACCAAAATTGAATTCAACTGATTTTTTATCAAAATTTAAGCTCATTTCATCATCCCATTAACACATATCCATAATGTATTTAATACTCGTCCCTAATGCTCTGATACCAATGTAAGTTTCTAGAATGTAAAGTGCCCTAAAAACATCAAATGTAAAGTTGCATGTTAAGGATCTAGGAATTGAGTAAAAATAGATAAAATAAAAGCTTAATGAAAAAATACCATATGTCCATGCTTTTTTTAGTTTGTGTTAAAATCATTTGAAGCTTTAGGAAGCCAAATTAGACTTCCCTCTAAAGAGTGATGCCCTTGACTGTTCATTCCCCTCAACCATCGTACAAGAAACTTAATCAGAAATACTTTGATTAAGTTAGGTTTTCTAGCAAAATCAAGGGTTTTCAACAATTGGCAAATCAATTTCAATTCTTGAAATTGATTCTACACATGGCTAGATCACTTCTCAAGGTTCAAAAGCCCTATATTTATTGATCAAAAGTTCATTACCATCTCATGGCATAAAAAATTCAAACTAAAGGGAAAAACTCACTCATTTTCATATTTTTCTTTTCTTTTTTCATAAAATTATCATCATAAAAATGATCCATAATTATGTGTATATATATATTTTTCACTTAATTAACATTTAATTGAATAAAAAATACATGAAAAATGGTGCCAAAAGTGTGGTCAAGAGAGATACACATCTCATGTAAATCCACCATTGATTTCTTACTAAGTGTAAAGCTAAGATTATGTCACTTGTTAAATTCTCATTTGCTAGGATGAAAACTTAACACATATCACTTATATTATATATAAGCTTAGGTTAACCAATCAAATTGCCTTAACTTAATATGTTAAAGTCATGTATAATCAAATTAGAAAATTTTATAATCAACTTATAGCAAGACTTTATAGGTTCACTATAAAGCCAACAATAGACGAGATGGTCAAAATAAACTCTTTAATTCTTTTTATATCTTGAATTAAACTCTTTAATTCTTTTATTTAATTAATCTTCATAAGATTAATTAAATATGTCTACAGATCAATATTCACACCTAACTATGTAATATAGCCCCTAGATTACAGTGAAGTGTAAAGCTTCAAGAATGAACCTTTTCGTCATCAGTTATCGTGTAATTCAATATTTTCATCATACAATACTCCAATCGTATCAGGGATATGCTATAATCATCAAACCCTTTTAAATCCAATACTATATATAATAAATAACAAATTATAACTTTATTGTGTGTTACTATTAAAAACACACTTCTCAATCGTACACAAGACTGACGGATCCTTTCTCAAACACTCATATATCTCCATGAGTATCTTATTAGATTCAATGATTACCTATCACAAGCCTAAATATAGACTTGCCCTGAGTAGTATCAAAGTATGGCACTTTACCCATAAGATAACTATAGTGTTGTGAAGTCTAAGGATTACTTACATAACTGATATGACAAATGTTCAATTGATGATTAAGTGTAATTAGTATTTGGATAATTCGTGTGTGAGTTTGTTCAGTGAACTCATACTCAATCAATGAGCACCTATACACTTCCTTTAATGTCTCCACACAAGTAATCTATGAGACCGATTACCCTCTATCATATAGAGTAAGAATAGTGTATACTAGTCTTTTTGATACTATAAAGGCCCTACTTCATAGTCTCACGATTAGGACCATTTAGGAATAATGCTACTAACATACAGTCTTATAAATATGAACTCATCATAATAGTGTGTATTGCATACATTCCACGGGCTTTATCATGACATGTAAATTATACATATATATTATCATGATAAACGATAATATAAATATGTATAAATAGAAATACTCGTTTTATTGATCAAAAGATTTTGAAGAGACTTTTAAAGTCACAATAACTAATCACATCATAATTGGCTTTTAGGTTATATATTTGTTTTATGAACAGAACAAATGTATTAAATAATTTAACTTTCCATATTTTGCTCGATTAAAGGCTTAGTATAGTAATTTATTTGAAATGAGTATTTAATTTGATGAGTTTTACAAAAATTCAATGTTGATTTATATATGATTTAAATATATTTAAAAAATTTATCATATTCTGTTTATATTTGAAATGGATTTCAAAAATATGTTCTAATACCTTGCGTGTCCCAGGAATGTATTCTAATTAATAGGATGAATTTTTTGAATTTATGACGGTTGTCATGTGGCCAATTTCTAAGGTTAGATTGTAAAAATTTTATTGGTATTAAAGCTTTTAGTTTTATATGGATTATGATTTCTTATTTTTGACTTCTTTTGATTTCAATTTCCTTAAGATTTCAGACTTTGATAAGTCTATTTAGAATTTTTAGGGGACCATAGATTGAGTTAAATTATGATTTATTAATTTGTTATGATGAAATTGTTTATTTGTGCAGAAATATCATCATAACTCAATAGGGGAAAGGGTAGACTCCAGGGGAATATAGTAATTCAAGATGACCATAAACCCTCATCTTATGCTCCATCTTCTATTTTTAATAAGGAGCAAGTTCATATAGATCCGCCACTATAAACTTAGAATCCTAAGGAAAATATTTACTTTTCTTGGTCATAGGAGACCTAGAATATGTTCATGACTTTTTTCATGTATAGAATTTGGTACCAAACCTGACTCAAGCCTAAGTTGAATCTTCTTAACCAGTGTAAAAATTATCTAAATTGATTAATAAAGTAAGACAACTTGAAAGTGTACCATTTTGTGGGACTATTGATACTTTAGAAGCAAGCAGATGGATAAACACTATATAATAGAATATGAATGATTGATTTATCATATGAGAAAAAGCTGAGAGTGGCTACCTGGTTGCTTGAATAGAATGTTATCACTTGGTGGTAGAATATGTCGCTGGGCTGAATGTCAAGCCTACTTGGATAGATTTCCAGAGGACTTTTCAAGAGAAGTATTTTACTCATTTTTACAATAACTAGAAAAGACAGGAATTTCTGAATTTAAAATAGATGGGTAGTATAGTAACAGATTATGAGAGTCAGTTGAGGTAATTGACAGAGCTTATTTTAAAATTGGTCGATAAAGAGACTTTATATGCTAAGTTTGACGCTGGACTGAATCTAGAGATCAAAGATAGGATGCTAGTGATAGATAAGCAAAGCTATGAAGAAGTGGTGCAGTTGGCTCTTTGAGCGGAGATATTGATTAAGGAAAGGAGATCTAGGATTGGTTTTCAAAAAAGAAAGAACCTTAGTATCTTTGTGGGTCAATCATTAAAAAAAGCTGTACTAATGGATCCTCAAGTGGCTATTCAGCAAGTCTTGAAGTTACCTTGTCCTTTTCCCCTAATGAATAATAATTATCTTGATTTAATATTTCTGCTTTAGGATCGACTCGATTAAGCAAAAAATCATCTGACCAGAGAAGATACTCTAATTGTAGACAGTTTTACAGTGGACCTTGTAGATCCTATACCGTGTATTATCACTATAGTTAGATGGGTCATATAAAAAAGTATTGTCCTAGTTTAAGGATGCTAAAGGTAACTAATTAGTCAGCATAAGGTTTGAGATTTTTTAGCACCTAGTTACCTACATCTTAGCCACAGTTCTTAGGGGTTCGTCACTCTAGTTTAGGAAGTGCATTCACTTGACAAGGAAATTAGAGGAACCAATCATAAGTTTAGACTTGGGTTTTTTATTGTGAATCAAAGACAAGCTTAGACTAATCCGAATGTGATTATAGGCATGGTGATGATCTTTGATTATCCAATATACATGCTAGTTGACCTTGGTTTAGATAGGTCATTCATTAGCATGGTATTTGTATAGCATGCTAATAAAGACCTAATTCCTTTAAAGTTAAATTTAGTGGTTTATACGCCCTTGGAGCAAAGATTACTATAAAAAATTGTGTTTAGATGATGTGAGATCATTGTAAGAGATACTATTTTTTAAAGTTAACCTAATTTCATTGAAAATTCAAAACTTCGATGCCATTTTAGGAATAGACTAGTTGTCTCAGTATTATGCTTCAATAGATTATTTTAGGAAGGTAGTGACCTTCAAAGGTCAAGTAAGCCAGAAATTATTTTCACAAGTGAATGAAGAATACTTCTTTCTTGTATAATATCGATGATATAGACTAAGAGATTATTACAGAAGGAGTGCCGGTATATTTGGCACATGTGATTTATAAATCAATTTCAAGAGTTAGCTGAAATAGGTGTTAATGGTTAGAAAATTCCCTAATATATTTGTAGAGGAATTATTTGGGTTGTTACCTGACAGAGAATTTGAATTCTACATTGATCTTATCCTAGGACAGCACCTATATTGATTCACCTTATTATATAAAACCTGTAAAATTAAAAGAGCTAAAAACTCAGTTGAAAGATTTGATCAAAAAGGGTTTTATTTGACCAAGTGTATATTTATGGGGTGCACCGATATTATTTATAAAAAAGAAAGATGGTATATTGAGATTGTATATTAATTATAGGCAGCTTAACTGGATAATCATCAAGAACAAGTACCCACTACCTAGAATTGATGACTTGTTCGATTAACTACAACGTGCATGCATGTTTTCTAAGATTGACTTGAGATTTGGATGTCACCAGCTCAGGATTAGAGAGGATGATGTGTATAAGATAGCTTTTAAGACTCAATATGGCCATTATATGTTTTTGGTTATGCCTTTTGGATTAACAAATACACCTGTAGCTTTCATAGATTTGATGAATTGGGTTTTTCATCCATATTTAGACAAGTTTGTTGTTGTCTTTATTGATGACATACTTATATATTTGAGATGTAAGAAAGAATATGCTCAACATCTCAGAGTAGTCCTGTAGACTTTTGAAAGAGAGGGAGTTGTATACAAAATTCTATAAGTGCGAGTTTTGACTTAAAGAAGTTAAATTTCTCGAGTATGTTGTATCAATCAATAGAATTTTATGAATCCAAAGAAGATTGAAGCTTTAGTATAATGAGAACAGCCAAAGAATGTTATTGAAATTCATAAATTTTATGGATTAGCAGGATATTATAGGAGATTTGTTGAGGGCTTCTCATTATTGGCACCACTGACACAACTTATGAGAAAAGAGATCAAGTTTGAGTGGGATGATCAGTGTGAATAGATTTTTCAAGCTCTAAAAAGTCATCTTACTTCAACATCATTGTTGACACTTTCGATACAAGGGAACTGGTATATGGTTTATAGTCATGCATCGAGACAGGGCCTCAGATGTGTACTGATACAAAATAGAAAAGTAATAGTTTAAGCTTCTCAATAGTTGAAGAAGCATGAAGAAAAATACCTTACTCATAATTTAGAGTTGACTACTGTGGTATTCGCATTGAAGATATAGAGGCATTACCTATATGGGAAGTAGTGTTAGATTTTCACTGATCACAAGAGCTCAAGTACTTACTCACATAAAAGGAAGTGAATCTAAAGTAACAGAGGTGGTTGGAATTGATTAAGGATTATGACCTGATCATTGACTACCTCTAGGAAAGGTAAATGTGGTGACAGATACTTTGAGTAAGAAGGCTTTAGCTAGCTTAGTTCATATTTGTACCACTTACTTGCCTTTGTTGGCAGAGTTGAAAACGAAGAGAATTTTACTGAGATATAATAAAGTTGGAGCCTTAGTGGCTAATTTTATGGTTAGACCTATATTGGTCAATCAAATTAGGTAAGGTCAGACGTAAGATAGTGAGTTAGTCAAAGCTTTTCAAGAGATTTTAGATGGAAAGAAGAGTGACTTCTACTTTACTTAGAATGGGACTTTGAACTTCAAGGGGCGAATCTACGTACTCAGTGATAAGGCGTACGAGAGGCTATCTTAAAGAAGGCCTATAGTTTTGCATTTGCTATGCATTCGAGTAGTATTAAGATGTATTACACCATTAGAGAGAGCTACTGGTGGTCAGGGATGAAAAAGGATATAGCCAAGTTTGTGACCAGATGTTTAATATGCCAGCAATTCAGAGCAGATCATCAAAAACCTATGGGAACCTTACAGCATCTACCTATACTTGAGTGAAAGTAGAGCATATTATTATAAACTTCGTGGTTGGTTTGTCTCAGACACCGATTGGCCATAATGTGATTTGGGTAATAGTAGATTGACGTTCTAAATCAGCTTATTTTTCACGGATCTGGATAAACTTCTCTTTGGATAAGTTAGCAAGATTGTACATAGTAGAGATTATTAGATTACATAGAGTACCAGCTACAATCGTGTCAGATTGGGATGCTCATTTTACATCTCAGTTATGATAAAAACTTCAGCAAGTTTTGGGTATATAGTTGATAGTTAACTCTGCTTTTTACCCTCAGACTGATGGTCAGTCAGAGAGGACCATTCAGACGTTAGAGGATATACATAGAGCATGTGTTATGGATTTTCAAGGTAGTTGGGATATATATTTATCACTGGTTCAATTTACATATAATAATAGCTACCGAATTAGTATTAGGATCACACCTTATGAGCTCTTGTATGGCAAAAAATGTAGAACTCTATTATATTGGGATGAAGTTGGTGAAAGGAAACTCAGTAATATTGAATTGATTGAGATCACCACTGAGAAAGTCAAGATTATATAAGAAAGACTAAAAACAGCTCAAAATAGATAGAAATATATGTTGATAATTGAAGAAGAGAATTGGAATTCCAAATAGGTGATACGGTTTTTTTTCAAAAATATCGCCATAGAAAGAAATAATCAAATTTAGGAATCGAGAAAAATTATATCCTTGGTTTATTGGACCTTTTTGTATTGTAGCAAGAATAGGCCTAGTAACCTATAGATTGGATTTGCCATCGAAATTGAGTTAAATAGATAATGTATTTCATCTGTCTATGCTTAAAAAGTATATGTCGGATCTATCACACATACTTGAGATATCACCGGTCAAGTTGAGAAAGGATCTTAATTGCGAGGTTCAACCAATGAGAATACTTGATAGGTAAGAACGAATCTTAAGGAGTAAGACTATTCTGATGGTAAAGATCTTGTAGCTAAGTGCTACAGTTGAGGAGATGACTTAATAACCTAAGGGCTTGATGAGACAGTAATATCTGTATCTTTTTCAGTGTTAAGGTATGTTTAGTTTGAAAGGCAAGCCCTATTTGTATTTTTCCTAAATATATTATATAAAATTTTAGGGACTAAATTCCTATTAAGGAAGGAGGAATTGTAAATTTTGTTTTTAAAGTTCATAGGTATTATGATAATTCCTTTATGCTAATATGTACATGTTATTGTATGTAGATGATACGATAGAAGCTGTATTAGTCTAAAATTATTTTGAGGAGGTGTATATGGTGAAGAATAACTTATTAGTGGCAAGAATGAAAATTTTGACCTTGAAATCAACTTCAATTGAGAAAAAATTCCTATCATTTTGTAGAGTTCAAAAAAAACTTTCCATTGATATATTATAAGTTTCATGAGGTAAAGTAGATTCCAAGTTATGGCCATTTAAAGTAACAATTCTTAGTTAAGTAAAGGGAAGCAAGTATCGATATGTATGAGCTGAAATATCTATATTTGGCACTAGAAGATTATAAGTATTGACACGTTGCCCAGAAGTATTGATACTTTGACATGTAAATTTTTGTCACAATATGCGTAGGATAGAAAAGTATCGATACTTAGGCACGCAAGCATCGTTATGTTGCGTCAACATAAAAAGTATCGATACACTTCAAAGAAAGTATCGATATTCTATGGTTATAGTGAACAATAAAATCTAATTATCGATACATTAAAAAGAGAGTATCGATACTTAGAACTATAGTAAACAGTGAAAGATCAAGTATCGATACATTATTCAGGAAGACATTGATACTTTGGGGGTCACTATGGATAGTGAAGCAAAGTATTGATACTTGGAGGAAAGTATCAACACTTAAAGACGCAAGACAAACTTGGAACCCAACATTTGATAGAAAGTATCAATGCTTAGAGAGAAAGTATTGATATTTTGATATGTGACAGATCTAAAATATCATTTTTGATAGAAAATATCGATACCTGAAGAGTTATCTTTGAGCATAAATCAAGAAAAAGATAGTTAAGTTACTATTCTTAAAACCTTATTTATTAATTTAATTGATAAATTAAGGTGTTTAAAATATAATGGTGTTGAGAAAAATTGAGAATGATTCTTTAATGAGTGAGGTTGGGGATAGATAGAGATTTGACAAGAGAGAGAGAGAGAGGGTTACTGGTCCAATATTAAGGTAAAGAAAATTGTTGTGATAATTTGCTACAGAAATATACATCATGCATTTCCTAGTATGATTGTTTGCGTGAAAGGTTATTGAACCTTATGGATATATGTATGTAGGTATGGGTGCCATGCTTAGAGTATCTCTTACTCGAGAAGGACATTCAGAGAGTACTTCCCCACCTCAGAGTGAGACAATGACACATCTTACTAAAGCTAAGAGTGAGTATTATTTCTTTAAATTCATCACTGTTCATATATTAGGGTTTTGATGTCACTGTTCATATATTAGGGTTTTGACATCATTGTTCACAAATTAGGGTTTTGAACTCTGAAATTCTTTAAATAAGGATAACAAAAGAGAATTTAAGGATTATAGCAAAGTATCTAAGGCCTAAAGGCAAAGCCACCATCCAAGGAAAAATCCACCACTAAATTTGGCTAGAATTTAGATAAAGAAAGAAGAGTTGGAATTAACACTCTAAAAGAAATATATTTCAATCAACCAGCCAAAATTCCAAAATAAAATAAAGGAGCCTTTTTATAGGCATTACATATTTGTTCAAACATAAAAGAAAGCAACGGATTACATAGGAACTACAAGCTTTAATTATAATAAATAACTAAACAAGGCTCCATATTTATACTTCCAAGAGTTACATAAATGCTCAGCTTCCTTTCCAAAGATTCATATAAATGCTGCTCTATGATTTTGACTCCAAGTGATCAAATTAAGGCCAAATAAAGTGTATGGATTAAGGAAATCATGGGCTGGATGAATTTGGGCTTGGGCTGAACGAATATAGGCTTCTTTTATCTCATTTTACAATAAATTATCTTATGGGGCTCAATTAGAACTTGATTTACCTTGGAGCAAATTCATACTTGACTTATCTTGTGCAGAATTTACATCATCCTCTCGGGGTTGAAGAGAATTTGCCCTCAAATCTGCAAGGTTATCATCTTCCAAATATGGGGATAAATTACCCATATTAAATATAGTCGAGACTCCTCCAAATTCACTAGACAAGTTTATCTTGTAAGCATTATCACTAACTCGTTCAAGGATCTCAAATAGACTGTCGACTTTTGGTGTTAGCATACTCTTCCTCTTAGATGAAAACCTTTCCTTCCTTAGATGAACCCAAACCATATCTTCAGGCTGAAAACTGGCTAGTCTTCTATTTTTGTTGGCTCATTTCTTGTAGGTTTCAATAGACTCTATATTTGGACCCGAATAGATTCATGTAGTTTTTTTTAGTATTTTGGCTTTCTTAATTACATCCACATTTACTTGAATACCGATTGGCAAAGAATTTAATTTAATAGGAGTGATAAGATTGATGCCATATAATACCTCAAGAGAGTGACCAATAGGACCTATTATAAGCAAACTTAGCATGTGCTAATTTGATATCACAATCCTTTAAGTTCTTGTTTACCAAAGTTCTTATAATAGTTCCCGAAGTGCAGTTTGTGACATCGGTCTACCCATCGATTTGAGGATGGTGTGAAGTGCTAAAGAGAAGCTTAGTACCAAACTTTTTCCAAAATATCCTCTAAAAATGACTAAGGAATTTAGTACCTGATCTGATGCGATACTCCTTAGAATCCCATGCAAACGAATAATTTCTTTGAAATAGATCAGCTACATGAGAAGTATCATCAGTTTTATGGTAAGGGATGAAATGTGCCATTTTAGATAATCAATCTATAACCACTATAATTGTATCTTTTCCCTTTGTGTTCTAGGTAATACAACAATGAAATCCATGCTTAAATCTTCCCAAAGATGCTCTGGAATTGGTAATAGAGTGTAAAGGCCTGGTTTAAAGTAACTCTTAGCTCGTTAACATGTGTCATACCTTGTCAATATTACATGGACATCTCTCTACATTTTTTGGCCAGTAGAAACGTTATTTAAGAATTTTCAATGTCTTGTTAACCCAGTAATGAATCTCTCTTATAATCAACTCTCTAAAATTTTCTTTTGGCATACAAAGCTTGTTTCCCTTGAAGAGAATCTATTTGGATAGAATAATCCTGAAAACTTCCTTTCTTGTATTCGGTCATGATCAAACACATATCTTTATTAGTAGCATAACACTCTTTCATTAATTGAAAACCAAGAACTCGAGCATCTAAAATAATAAGCAATGCATACCTTTTAGACAGAGCATTCGCAACCATATTATTTACTCCTTTCTTGTAATTTGAAACAAAAGAGAATGATCTAAGAAATTCAACCCATTCAGTATGTCTTGAATTCAATTTATGTTGCCCATTGATGAACTTTAAGGCTTAGTGGTATGAATAAATAACAAATTGTTTATCCCTCAAGTAATGACTCTAATGATCTAAGGCCCTCACAATTGCATAAAATTCTTTGTCATATGTGTATACCTTCTCCTTGATTCATTTAGCTTATCACTAAAAGTAAGCTATGGGGCATTTAGCTTGTGTAAGAACAGAACCTATCCCAACCCCACTTGCATCACATTCCATTTCAAACACTCGATCAAAATTGAGCAAAGCTAAGATTAGAGCTTCACACAATTTCTTCTTAATCACTTCAAATGCTTCATTTGCTGCTTTAGTCCATTCAAAGTTACCTTTTTTCATACAATCGGTAATAGTTGCCAAAATAGTACTAAAATTAGGAACAAATCGACGATAAAAAGATACTATACCATGAAAGCTTCTGATCTCACCAACGATTTTAGGTTGGGGCCAGCTTATGATTATTTCAATTTTGGAATGATCTACCATGATGCCGTCTTTAGAAATAACATAACCAACAAACACAACACTAGGTGAGAAAAACTCACACTTCTTCAGTTTTGCATATAACTTCTTCTCCCTCAAGATATCAAAAATTTGTTGCAAATGAACATGCTCCTCCTCACTTTTGCTATACACTGAGATATCATCTAAGTATACTACAACAAATTTCTCTAGGAATGGCTTCAACACTTCATTCATAAGTCACATAAAAGTATTAGGAGCATTAGACAAACCAAATGGCATAACTAACCGTTCATACAGTCCTCCCTTGGTCTTGAATGCTGTCTTCCACTCATCTCCCTCCTTCATTCTAATCTGGTGATACCCACTTTTAAGATCAATTTTTAAAAATACCATAGAACTATGTAACTGATCCAACATATCATCAAGTCTAAGAATGGGATACCTATACTTGATGGTGATATTATTTATGGATTAAGTATTCACACACATCCTATAAGTCCCATCTTTCTTTGATACTAATAACGCTGGCACTGAACATGGACTCATACTTTCTCTCATAAAACCACGATTAATCAGTTCATCCACTTGTCTTTGCAACTCCTTGGACTCCTTTGGGTTACATCTATAGGCTGATCTATTTGGTAAGGATGCTCTGGGTATAAGGTCAATTTGGTGCCCTATGCCTCTCAAAGGTGGTAATCCGAGTGGTAGGTCATCTAAGAAAACATCAATGTATTCTTTGAGCAAGTTTTGGACTAGAGGGTGTGGTCTGCTCTCATTCTGAACTTCTTTCTCTCAGTTACAAGTATGGGAAGGACACGTTGATGTTTAAGGATGGCTTTCTCAACTTGATTCTCATTTAAGAATAGGCTCTTTTTTAGGGTTTCTGTTATGGGTGTAGGTTTGTGTATTTGTGCTGGTTTTAAGGGTAGTAAGGTGATATTCTTCTCCCTCAGTTTAAACAAATAAGTATTCTTTCTCCCATCATGATTAACCTTTTTATCAAACTGCCATGGTCTTCCCAACAATAAGTGACATGCATCCATAAGAACAACATCACATAACACTTCATTAATATAAGCTCTACCAATGGAAAAGGAAACTAGACCTGTTTTGTAACTTGCACTGTACTCCAATTACTGAGCTATTGAAGTTTATATGGTTGAGCATAAACTAAGGTTGGAAGGCTCAACTTCTTCACAAGTGTTGTAGAAGCAACGTTGGTATAGCTCCCACTATCAATAATTACTGAACAAACCCTCCCATTGATGGTGTATCGAGTTTGGAACAAGTTCTCCTGTTGATCTTCATTGGGGCAGATCTGAGTATGCAAAATCTTTTTTAACATAAGCATATCCCACTACCAGCCTCTTCTATAATCTCTTCTTCATTGTCATATTCAACAACTTCATCTTCTTTCTCTTGCAAGGACTCCTCAATCTGCTCAATCTCTTTTAAAGTCATAACTCAATCATTAGGACAACTAGCTTGGAAATGCCCATACCCCTGACATTTGAAGCACTTCTTATTTTCATGGTGCGGGTGGGGTGGATTGATGTGAAACCGACTAATTAACAATGAATTTACGTTGAGTTGATGATGATTGAATCCTTTAGAAAAGGCAAAATCAAGTTATGGTGATAAAACCTTGACACAATCATTTAGTTTAATCCAAAAACCTGATGCGTCTTACGAAAGCTAAGAGTGAGTGTTGTTCTTCAAATTCATCACTATTCATTTGCCACTGTTTATGGATTAGGGTTTTGATGTTACTATTCATAGATTAGGGTTTTAAACTATGAGGATAACAAAAAAAGAATTTAAAAATTATAGCCAAGTATCCAAGGCTTAAAGGCGATGTCACAACCAAGGAAAAACCACCACCAAATTTGGCTAAAATTTGGATAAAGGAAGAACAGTTGGATTAACACACTAAAAGAAATATAATTTCATTCAACCAGCCAAGAGTCCTAAAAAGGAATAAAGTAGCCTTTTATAAGTATTACATATTTGTTTAAACATAAAAGAAAGCAACAAATTACATAGAAACTATAAGCATTAATTATAATAAATAGCTACACAAGGCTCCAGGTTTATGCTTCCAAGAGTCACATAAATGCTTAGCTTCCTTTCCATAGATTCATATAAATGCTGCTCTATGACTTTGACTCTAAGTGGTCAAATTAAGGCCAAATGAAGTGTATAGACTAAGAAAATTATGGGCTGGACAAATTTGGGCTTGTGCTAAACAAATATGGGCTTCTTTTATCTCATTTTACAATAAATTATCTTGTGAGGTTGAATTAGAGTTTGATTTAATATAGAGATAAACATATCCAATCTTATCCTCAGTCTTTGATACGCTTGAAGGATGGATCGTTGTGAAGTCAAAAGAATAATACACTCACTGGTCACGAAAATAAGAATACGAT